>JAQIXG010001302.1:0-23020 GCA_034700105.1 Oconnorella tubifera
TATATATACTACATCCTCATGATAACATTACAACATAAGTTTTGTAGTGCACTGCTATATTTTATTGACATTGTTTATCCACTGAGTTGACTTCTCTGTATAAAATGATTTTTATTAAAATTTCCCAATGAAGTTACTCTGAGCTTCTATATATGTTTTCTTATGTGTATTGTTTTATTCTAACTATACACAATATTATTTCCATTCTATTATCTCTCATTACTTTTCCTAATAACTTTGCACATTGTGTTCATTATTAATGGTTTTTTTCTAAATGCACAACAAATCAATCATTATGCAGATCTCAGTATTTTAATCACACTTTTTTCTCTCTTAACTATAGTCTGTATTTTGCAATTCCCCCTATCCCACTTTTATATACACTGTAGATATAATACTATCTGGAATATTTTAAATATAATTCCTAAATAAAATAATCGCAAATGTCTATTTTATGCATAACGATTATTTTATCACGCATTATTAGATTTCATAATCATCAATCTAATGGGTGACATTTTGTACCATTATTGAAAATGAGAATAATAATTCAATATTAAACGTTTTTTTATGTTTTGTGTTTTTTTTAATGCATTAGTGATGTCAGCCATCAGAGCTCTTGCGATCTCAATGCATATTAGCCATAGAAATAATAGTAGCAAACGATGCAATAGTAGTAATGGTAGCAATACTAGTTATTGAAGCAATAATATAGTACCAGAATATAATATAGTAGCAATTGCAGCAATAGTAACAATAGCAATAACGATTATTAAACTAGCAACTTGTAATTAGCGTATGGTATACGCTTATACAGTGTAATATACAATGTTGAGGTTTTGTTACTATTATAAATTCCTGGGTAAAACAAATTTTTACAACATATTTGATTTCAGAAGATTTAATTTAACATAAAATTACCATGGCATAGTTAAATAAATAACCCTAATATTAACCCTAACATTAACCTTATAACACTAACCGTAATATTAACATTTAATTCTAATTAATATTATAATATTAATATTTAATCTTAATATTTAATATTAAGGTTTCCTCTCTCAGTTGATGGTTGTCCTCACTGCTTGGGTGGAGCATGTGTGGTCTTTCCTGATGTTAAGGGACGTCTGCGACATCGTCCCTCGACGGTTAAACAGACGTTAAATTTTTATTGATTGATTGATTTATCTGTAATTGACTAATTGACTGTTATCAAATTCTTTCTAACAGTTTACGCTTTAGGTTTAACAACTTTATAAAGCAACTACTAGTCTCTCGATATATGATTACTTTAAATTTTAATTGTATTTTATATTGAATCAGCTAAGATGGAGTTAGGTTGTCCTAATGACAGAGTCCTCACGGCTCCCAACAGATCCCTCTCTGCCCTTGTCACGTGGTCTCTCGAGGATTTCAAACTAGACTTTACTCATTCCATAGTGTGAGTCTTATACTACTTGTGTTAGTCTTTATTTGTGTGACTTTCATTAAATAATTAGACTAAAGCGACTGATTTATTAAACACTGCATTTAATTAATAATTATTTATTTATTAAAAACCAGCATAGTTTATTTTACAACGCAGTAAAATGTTTATATTAGTGATTTTACATTGAAACATGTTATTTAGAAACAAATGTAGACGTTTGTCTAAATGTTAATTCTACTAAAAATCTTTAACGATTTACATATCAATCAACACATTATCATAAGAAATTTAGTTGAAACAAGATTTATTAAATATTTAATAAATCTCAGTAATGGTTTAACTGTGCGCCAGCCAAATTACTCTTTTTTTGATCAGGTGAATATTTATTTTCTATTTCATGAAAATTCTATTTCGGGCCATAGATGAAGCGTCTACTATTTTGTATAATCAACAGATTTTCTATATTATATTATAATTTCCTGATTGAATTAAATCACGGAGTTAACTGAAATCTATCGACTATAGCTATTCAATGACTAGAAACAATTTAATGATTGAAAACTATTCAGAGACTATTCATCAATTCAATTACTTTTTAATTTGCATAAAGTCAATTTTTTTATTCCATTACACACAATAATAAACAAATAACTGTTTTTATAATAAATGCAAACATCAATAATGTTATTACTGAAGCAATAGGCCGAAAGCGTCAATATGTTTCATACGTTTGTCAAAAGAATTTTTATAAAAACTTTATTATCATCGAGAAATAATGAGCGGAAGAAGCTTCCCCTGCGTGGAAACCCTAATTGTATTCAACATCCGGTCATTGATCGAGCGACGGATGAACGACGACGCCATTTTGATTTTTAGCGTGAATGCTTTTTGCTTCTTTAGTAGAAAATGAGAGAAAAATAATTGAGATGTCTATCAGTTGAGTTGAGACGGAAATGAATCGGAATTATTGTAGACCAATCTCAACTCTCTTTCTCTCTCTCTCTCTCTCTCTCTCTCTCTCTCTCTCTGTCTCTCTGTCTCTCTCTTTCTTTTGCTCTTTCTCTCTGTCTCTTCTTCTTCTTGCTCTCTCGCTGTCTTGCTCTCTCTCGCTCTCTCTCTCTCTCTCTCTCTCTCTCTCTCTCTCTATCTGTCTCTCTCTCTTTCTCTCTCTCTCTTCTTCTTGCTCTCTAGCTCTCTCTGTTCACTCTCTTTCACTCTTGTCTTAATCTCGCCATCTGTATCTAAATTTATCTCTCTCAGTCTCTGTTTCTCTCTGTCTGTCCCCCTTCTCTGTCTTACTCTCCATTTGTCTGTGCCTCTCTCATAATCGCTCTCTCTTTTTCTCTTTTTCTCTCTGTTTCTCTAATTTTGTATTACAAAATAAATGAAACATATTATAATATCTAGACTGCTATTAAGCAGCCTTTAACAATCCAGTGTGACTTACTGCAATTGATGCAGTATCAACGGATGACTGATTAAAAACACATTTCTCTCTCAAAACTCGATCAATTGTTGCGCAATATCCCTGCAGCGTTTTATACGTAATGTATCTTTCTCTCTTTCACTACATGTACTTGTGTTTTTATGCCTACCTGTATGTGTGTTTGTCAGTGTGACGTGTATTAAGGCGATCAATCACTTGAACCATAATCCGCCTGGCGAGACCAATGCATTTCCTGTCAGCTTCCTCTTTACAAAGTCTATTTCATTTCAGTCCGCTGATTCTATAGAAGATTTTTAAATGACGAAAAAGCTTTAATTTTTCATGAAAGGTTCAACTGATGTGAGATGCAGTCATTTAAATATTTATAGAAACTGTTTTAATTTAATCAACTCAGACGTAATAAAGTCTACAGTCTACAATAAAGTCTATATTCTACACTTTATGTCTTCTCTCTATAAATTCATTACTACATTATAGTAACATTTTATATTTAAAGGGAATAATTTATTCTGCTATAAATCTTTATGCAACAAAATATTGATAAAAAATAGCGCAGAATAGCACTGATATTGCAGAATGCTTTAATTTAGGTTCTGAGCTACTTTTAAACACGCGATAGTTAAATAAATAAATAAATTCATTAATTCATTAATAAATGTATATCTAGCTTATAGATACAATAGATATAATTTATCTGGTATCCAACTGAAAACGTTATGACACTTAAGCGCCATCATGTCCCAAGATAACTGACCCGTAACTCCGCCATTTTACAACTTGGCGGAGATAATATGCAAATATGGCGTCTACAGGGTGATGCTACTTGAAGATATTTCACATTGTATCATAGTGAGTGTTGCGTTGATCAAGTACATTAGTCATTTCTATCATATTGTACGATGTATTATTTTCATATATGCGTTCGCAAGGATCCATTGGTTATTAATATCATCTCTCTCCCTCCACCTTTCTCGTCTTTCCTTCTTCTTTCTTTTTTTCTTTTTTTCTTTCTTTCTTTCTTTTTCTCTTTCTCTCTCTTTCTCTCTCTCTGTCATTTCTTTGACCTGTTTATCTTGTAGATAAAAATAAAAATGTCTTCGTCCAACAACGTCTTGACATTCTATCTAACTCAAGATTTGATATCGGAACTAAATTACGAACATTTTTTATGAAGACTCACGACTTAGAACGTGTACAGGAATGTCCGGGGGATATGTCCGGGGGGGGGAGGGGAGGGGAAATGTCATACATTCGCAAACAGGCCTATATTATGCTTTGCAATAAATAGCTGTCCACTCTATTCAATTACTGTTTTAATATATGTCAAGAATTTAATTATAAGCTTCTTGTGAATTTTAGTACTTTTATACAAAATTTCAATTGCACAATTAATAATGGATGCAACAACAGTTAGAAATTTGGCAGACGACCCTTTTCTTATAAGCCTGATTGTCCTTTGTGTGAAATCAACTATGTCCTGCGGGGACTCGTAATTAAGCAAGTCCAGCCGGGTGAGGTCCAAATAAGATGATTGTGTTAAAAAGTGAAATGAATTTTACTTATAGAAATGAAGGGATTTCTTTTATTTTTTATTGAAAAATCATTTCTTTTATTTTTTTCTACTTTATTTGTATTTTGCAAATCCAGAGGCTAGATCAGAATACTTTCTTTAATAACATAAAGTAAATGAAATAAAATAGTAAATCCTATAAATTAAGGTTCCCTGAGAAGCTTTAATACTTTATCCTTGAACGCAAGATGTTACAGACAGATTGACAGACAGACGGATAGACAGACAGGCAGACAGAGACAGAAAGACAGACATTCCACTAATCAGATTATAACTGAGACGTCTCGGCGTATTTTTTGACCAGATTTCCTTACTGTATGCGGCTTTGTTGACGTGACCTAAACTGCATGCTACTGTGTTTCTTGCCTTTATAGTATGCGTTTGTGGTACTTTTCTTTTAGTGCGCAAGTTTCATGTCCCTACTATCTGTGACTTTGAACATATTTTGCATTAATCTTTTTGCATTTATTTTTGTAAAAAGAAATAAACATTCAATCTCAAACTTACGGTACAGCTGCTTTGAATAATAATTGCATTCACGCACCGCCGCATTCAGCATATAAGCTCATAAGCTGCTTATTCCATGAAGCAGCTTATATCACGTGGTTATGACTTGAGCAGTAAAAGTCAACATTTTGGATAGGATTTTCAGAAATACAACTTCATCCAATAAAACAGGCCTATAATTTATTAAGTGTTGAAAATGCAATTTAAATAATTTAATAAATTTCTAACAAGCATAAAAATTTATTTTATCTTATTTGCAATTTATAGGCTTACATTTGTATTCACAATATTTAAAGAATCACTGACTTATGATTAAGACATAAGCGTATTAGTTTTAATAATTAGTGGATGCATACGACTCTACAATGACTTTGTAACTAGTAATTAATTATTATTAAATAAAATGCAATTTGAAAATATTAATCAATTACTATTCATTGATAAATAATTGTATTGTTCAATTGAAAGAACGATTAAACGATGGTCGATGAATGAGCGAAGCACCCAATAGTTAATTAATTAAAAATATAGGCTTACTAGTCAGATAACTATTATAGTTATAATAGGTAATTATTGTAATCCTAGTTAATAATTATTTTCAGCTAATTAAAGCCTAATTATATATTCATTGCACGACATTAAAATTAAATTAATGTTGTCTTGACAATAAATAAGTTAGGCTTAGTACTTTACGTCATAAACAGCAAGAGAGGGTGGGGTGGTGGGGGGTAGTAAAGGGGAGGGAAGCGAGGGGAGGGGCTATCTAGCCTCGCTTTGACTTGAATTCATAAAATGTCTTTTTCATTTTATACTACGACTGCTTACAAAGTCTACATCAGTTGAGATCATGAATAAAATCTGATTTTGCTAACAATATTACAAATTTACAATAATATCGCGTAACTACGTAATCGAATTCAGTTATTATCATTAGCGATATTAACTATTGTCATAATTACTAAACAATGATATTTATTGAAAATAAATAAAGATAAATTGTTAACTAGTAATCAGGGCCATCGACAGAAATTCCGGGCCCCTAGGCATAGCAGTCGCGGGCCCCTAAACTATAATATTTTGGCTTTACGAGAATTTTTTAACAAATTGTCAAATTGTATTAATAATATTGCCGGCACAACAGTACAATATTTTATTTATATATACATAATACATCTTTGATTTTATTAAGTTGTTAATTTTAAAAATGCAATTTTCAAATTTAGACTAATCAAAAAGTAATTTTTGGATTTAGCTACAGCGAAATCGTTTATAAAATCCTCGCAGTTCAATGACTTTGCAAGATCATATTTGATTGCAAGAGTTGCAAGACCATTCAGTCTGTCTTGCTTCATAACCGATCGTTAAACACTTTTAATTTGGTTGAGCTTGCTGAAGATCTTTTAGCTTCCGCAACAGTCAGAGGAATTGTACAGAAATATTCAGATGCTTAAAGTTTAAACGGATTGTAGTTAAGTGTCAGCAATATTATATTTAAAAATACATAAATCATAAACTTTGTATAACAGTATAAGTGATTTATAAGTAATTTCATAAGTTGATTGTGGCCTGACCCGGGCCCCTAAAAATGCCGGGCCCCTGGTATTTGCCCCCCCCTGTCCCCCCCTCTCGGGGGGGGGGGCAGGGGGGGCAAACGCATTTTAATTTGAGCTTAACATCATTAATTTGAGCATAAATTAATTACAAGTAGTAATTAATTTATATCTGTTAAGCTCAAATTAAAATGCGCTATAAATATATTATCATTGAAGGTATACTCAGTGTTCTGAATCAATGCAGACTTTGTAGATCTATGTGGTTTAATAAAGCTGAGGTAGGGGGGGGGGGAGAAATTAAATTAATTCTTGGAGTACACTTGCGACCTTGTGTCACTGAGACGAGACCGGAAGTGCCGCCATGACAGTTCATGAAGGAATCTCATTGTTAGACCGGAAGCGAATCAATGACCGGTAATAAAAGGGAACTCTGTGATTGGTTGGAAAGTTACGTCGTCAACAAATAAGACGATTTCTTAAATGACGTTAACTCAGTTTATTTTAATTAAAAAATTCTTCGAACATTTGCAATTATATTGAAGACTGAGGGGGGAGGGTGGGTGGGTGGGTGCGGGGGGGGGGGCGGGATTTATCTTATGATTTGAGTAGCAGTGTGATGATGATTGATAACTTTGATCAATTGATTGACTGGCTGATTAGCTATTGTAATATTGACTGATTGTCTAAAATTGACTGATTGATTGATTACTGAAAGTCTCATTTACTGATTGTTTCACTGACTGATTGATTCACTGATTGATGTAGTGGCGTGTACCAGACAGTACCCGTGTACGGCGAGTCAACCTCGGTCAGTCGGTTGTTTCCCGAAGGTTCCCACCACGTCGAATACAAGGCAGTAGACGAGGCAGGCACCCATGCAAGCTGTTCGTTCACGGTCACTGTCAAAGGTAAAACATTAATTTAATTAAATTTATAAGATTTATAGAAAATCATTTTTATTTCATAATAACTAAGGAAGAATGATTGAAAAAAATTCTTTTGATAACGTTTTAAGATGACGGATCATTGTCTAATTTTGATAATAGGACAAATGGAATTGCAGGGACATAATTGCTAATAGTATTTAAATAAAAAAAATACGCAATCGTGTAGGTTAAAAACAGACATGTCTGTTAATTTGATATCATATCAAATAAACAGACATTGTACTGTATATTTGATGTGATTAAGGCTCCGGATCAACGTAAGGGCGTACATATGACAGACTGATTAACTTATAGAACACACATACATACGAGAACACACACGCACACATGTACCCATTCACATACACAAGCATAGAGTAAAGCACATAATAACCAATGAATACATTTATTTTACCCATTGCAATGATTTACTATTTAAAATATAATATGCCTTATATCAATTTATAAGCTATATTACTGCTCAGTAATTTATAAAGAGTTATAAGATTTATATAATTGTTCTGCTTACATTTAACTCAGTGATACGCTGCGCTGTTATACACAACCCGCAGTTCGGCGTGATGACGTGTCAGGCGGCCAACACGCTGCATTCACGCTGCACGCTATCCTGCATCGCTGGCTATGACGTCATAGGGCACAGTGACGTAGAGTGTCAAGCAGATGGGCTGTGGTCATCTGATCTGCCATATTGTAGAAGTTAGTGACACTTGTTTTACCTTTGAGAAATTATCTAGAATCATATGTTCCAATGTAGAATCATGTGTTACAATGTAGTATCTGGTGTTTATGGTTTGGTTTAATGTGTTTCATTTGACTGACCGATTGATTGTTAGTTTGATTGATTGCTTGATCGATTGATTGATTGATCACTGACTTGTGTGATTGACTATTTGATTGATTAATTGATTGCTGACCTATTTGGCTGATTGATTGATTAAGTGATTAGTTGATTGATTTAATGATTAACTGTTTGATTGATTAATTGATCGATTCATTCTATGTTTAAATGATTGATTAATTAATTTATTGATTGATTTATTGATTGATTAATTGAATGTTTGCCTGATTGTTTACTTGATTGATTAAATGATTGATTAATTGAATTATTAATTGATTGAATAATTGAATGATTGATTGACTTATGAATTGATTGATTACAGTGACTACATGTCCAGACCCAGGCACGCCTCTACACGGTAGTAGGTACTGTGCATCTGTCAGTCATTCATACGGCACTGTCTGCACCTTTGATTGTCAGCTAGGCTATCAGCTGTTAGGCAATAAACGTCTTATTTGTGGAGCAGAGGGGGCGTGGCTTGCCCAAACACCTACTTGTAGAGGTTTGTGACAAATAATCGAAACATTGATTTAGAATTAATAACAAGAATAATATTAATTAAATGTTTATCTTTTATTCATTAGATATGATCATTTTACAAGTAACTGCACACTTTCTTATTTTCAAAACATCTAAGATTACAGTGTTATACTAGTTTAAAATTAGTTTAGTACAAATTTTAAACTAGTTATATAAATATTTAAAAATTATATATAAATTATCAATTTATTTAAATTTTTATCAATTTATATATAAATTATATATAAATTGTTTAAAAAATTTATATAACAACTTTGAAAGTTACAATATCTGGTTATAGATATTTAAACTTTCTCTGAAAATTAAATTTTAACATGATTTTTTATAAAAATATAAAAGATACATGTAAATTCGTTCATTACTCACCGAGATATTTGTAAAATATTCTTTTATTTTAAATTTAGAGATAGTCCCTCCAACTGTAAAATCCTGCCCGCACCCTCCTATGATTCATCAGTTGACTGGGGGGGTTACGGCCCCGGTGGCTCGACCTCTGGTTTCATTTTGGACGACAGAGGGGAGGGAAGTGAGGCACACTTGCACCCCATTCGGTGACCAGCAAGTGTACAACTTCACTTTAGGTCCCACACTTGTTCAGTGTATAGCGTATGATCCAAGATTTGGTGACAAAGCCTATGCAATGTGTGAATACATTGTACATGTTAAAGGTTTCAAGTAATTTCTCTTTAGTTTTTTTCTTTAGCAGTTTTTCTTAAGGATTTATTTGTTATTTTCCTGTCAATGCTTTTGCTTTGTAAAGTAGGAAATATATTCTTAATATTGAAGATCTGAAAATAAGCTTATATTACAAAATTAACCCTGCATTGTCATTTATTTAATTTTTCTAATATTCACTATATTTTTCATTTATTTGAGATTATAAATCCTTATAAATTATTCTTCATATGGTTTGCATATTCTTGTTATAGTTTTCTAATGAGTATAATGTCCAATATTTTCACTCTGTAACAAAATGGTGTTAACTCTAAATGATAATGATTAAGCCTGAATTAAGTATAAAACAAAATCTGAACTTTTGTATCTCAGCAAATCCCTGTCGCGCCCTGACACAACCCTCCCATGGTTCGCTTCTCTGCTCTCGTACCCACAGCGGCGCCACCGCGTCTCACGACACCGTCTGTCAGCTGTTCTGTGAGAGAGGCTACGCTCTTGCTCGCTCTGTCATCGTCTCTAATCATCAACAGCCACCTCCAAGACAGGGTCATAAAGAAAACATGTATCACCAGCAGCAGTTGCTACAAGGCAAGCTGATGAGAGTTGGCAGACAGTTGGCTAATGAGTTCAAGTGTGATGAGACAGGAGACTGGCTGCCTAGAGGGGCTGTACCTGCTTGTGTCTGTGAGTTCATTATTACTTAATTTATAGTTAGTCATTATTATTATTAGTTAAATTGTATTTAAATGTAACAGTTTTTGCCATCAAATGACGTAACTGTATTAAGTTAATTTTTCTGTTGTATTTCATTGTATATTGTACTATATTCTTATACAATTGTTTATCAAATCTTTCTAATACCAGCCTTTACTATAATCACTAACCTTTCCCAGTGATGTTAGGTCTCGAGACCAGATCTCGTCTTGGTCTCGAGACCAGACGTTCAGGTCTCGGTCTTGGTCTCGAAGGTTCAGGTCTCGGTCTTGGTCTCGAAGGGTCAGGTGTCGGTCTTGGTCTCGGTCTTGCAGGGTCAGGTCTCGGTCTTGTGAAAAAGGTCTTGAAAAAATTTCAGGACCTTGAAATCTTCTTGATTGAAATTTAAATATTGAAATCTTGAAATTTTTAGCCAAATATAGCCAAATCTTAGCAATAGTTGGCAAAAATCTTACAAATGCAACTAAAAATTAATATTATGGTGTTCAATTTAAATAGTAATTTCTGATAATTCCATGTATCAGTTAGAAGTAAAATCGAAGAATATGCGCAAAGATCTGTGTGTTTATATTTTCGTTTTTGCTTTCACATGTGTTTCACAATTGCAACTAACGTGTTATACTAGAAGAAAAGTAGAAGTAGCAAAAATATTAAAACAATGTATAAACAATGTATAAAATAATAAATCTGACGGTCTGCTGGACACATAGAACTATAAAACTTGAACTTAATGCGACATTTCTGCCACTGGTTCCAATTGTGAATTGTTATCTATAATTAATATTCATACAAATGATCAATATGAATGGTAGATTTTCATATTACAATTATTTATCACAGGTTAATACAAAATTAGAAATAATATTAATAATCGTAATTGCATTTGACTATTATTAACTTTTTATGTGCTTGTGACAATTTTAATGATGTTGATCAGCCTCTGATTGTGATCGTGTTAAATGTTGCATTTTGTTATATTGTGAATGTGTTGCAGTTTTGTGCAATAAATTGATGGTGATAACAGTGTTTCAATTTTGTGAGTAATATAATGATTAGGATAATGACAGTCACGGTAACTGTTTATTGTGTCTGATGTATTTTTTTAATTTTGCATAGTATTATGTCTAATATGTCGCCAAAGATTGATGGGTGGTCCTTGACAAGTCTAGCATACACCTGCGGGTTTTGATCTTAATCTAAGTTTGTTTTATGTCTCAGTCTTCGTTTTGGAGCACCTGATCTTGGTATCGGTCTTGGTCTCGAAGCTCATGGTCTTGGTCTCGAACCATCAGGTCTTGGTCTCGTCTTGGTCTTGACAAAAAAGGTCTCGTTAACATCACTGACCTTTCCATTATCGTAGCTAAAATTAATATTTGTATGTACTAAAATGTTATTATTTAAAACATCTTTTAAATCATGATTTTATTGTGATATAAGTAAACTATTGATTTTTTTTGTCAAACATACACAGTGCCAAAAAGACCACAAGAATTAAAGTTGCCCACTGAAGTCTACTACTATACACAAAACTGTTCGACCCCCACAACATCCCAATTAAGTTGGACTACAGAAGAGTCCAGTCCACATTTAACCACAGAAACTAGAGATTACAACACAGAAAAAGAGCAAATAGATAATATAATGCAACGAAATGATGATAAAGATCATAAGAAGGTTACAGAAAGTAATCAGTACACACAAGTAGGTCTGGTGTTCCAGTCATTGCTCCAGACAGCAATAAGGCAGCAGTCTGCTTGTAGTATGAATCCCAAAGACTGTCTGGTTGAAGACATCAGTGTTCAGTGCTCATTGATCTACTTGCCGTGGGTCAACAGAGGACAAACAAGAAGAAGAAGGTCAGCGGAAGTAGAAGGGGAAAAAAATAGGCGAAGATCATTTAATGATTTACCATATATTCGGTAAGAACTGTATCTCATGTTTTATCTTATGATGTAATAATTAAATTTTGATATTAAATGTTCAAAAATGTAAATAAGAGTGACAGAAAGATATCTGTTAAAAAACACTGATCATATTTAAGGGTATAAAGGTTTGACTAATAATATTTTTTTAAGAAATTTTTCAAGATTTGAAAGTTGAATTTGCAATGCCATTTTTGGATTATTTCAATCCGATTGCTGTTGATGATATTCTGAGTTTTATGCCACTTTTGTAAATTATTGTTGCGATTATTTTTTCACAATTATGAAAAAACTTTTGTAATTAATTTTGTCTGACTATTTGCTATTTATATTGCTTGAATTTATATTGACGGGTTAAGAGTTTACGTGGTTGTATTGATAAAACTTTATATTCTTGCAATAATAATATCTCTTTAATGTCAATCATCCATTATATACTTCTTCAGGTCGATACGTCACGAGCCAGTACTACATCCTGTACATCGTCTCACAGTACAGTTTTATCTAAGTACACGTGTACCGGAAGTAGGTGGTGATTGGCCAGACGAGTATCATCGAGCGACCAATCGGCTGTTTGGGATGTTTGATCATTTTGACGCTTTGTTGGGATCGGGAGAATTTGATGAAAGTTTAAGAAATAAGATTTCAGGAGTAGAGTCGGTGAATGAGAGTCTGACTTATGCACCAGTCGAAGCTGTTTGTGATCTGGGTTATAGATTCAATGACACTATACTACTTTGTGGTTAGTGGTTTATACTGCTTATAGATTCAATTAAATTATAGTATTTGTGGTTAATGGTTTATACTGGTTATAAATTCAATGACGTTATACTATTTATGGTTTGTGGTTTATGCCGGTTATAGATTCAATGACGTTATACTACTTTGCAGTGAGTTGTTTCATTATTTATACTGATTATTGAATAGCATTTATAACTTTACCGATGCTAAATATTATTATGAATTATTTATTTGTTAAAAATTAACTATTGTACAATTGTTTGCAGTTTCTTGCGGAGCTGGGACCTACTACAGTATTACAGATGATGTATGCAAGCCATGTCCTAGTGGTCAGTATCAAGACGACCAATCACAGTTCGCCTGCAAACAATGTCCACTTGGCACAGCTAGCATTCAACCAGGAACTACACATTTTAACCAATGCGCAGGTTTACTTTCGCTATATTAATCATTGATTATTTGAAAAGAAATAATTGAAATAATTTCAGGAGTGTTTTAATTACTTAGAGTTAACTAGTCTGCAGTAAGAGTTAACTTACTGCAGACAACGATGCATTTATTTCACTAATTTAACAACTGCGTTATTTTTTATTATCCCCAGGAAATTGATAAACTAAACCAGTTTCCTAGTAATTCCAAAAATTACTTTAAAACTACTTTTAGTATTAAACATATTAAATGTGATAACTTAATGATCTTTCAGATATAGATGAATGCTTGTCTAACCCTTGCTTGCATGGAGGACTCTGTTCTAATCATCACATGAAGTATACTTGTACTTGTAATGCAGGTTATACAGGTAGATAAAAACATTTTCTCAAGAATTATCTATATTTCAATACAATTTATAATTACTTGTACTTAAGTTCTTTATTTTTTCATGTTGAAGAAATATATATATACAGAAAGATGCATTCTTGATCTTCATAGTTTAATTACCATTTCAAGTCATTGTTTTGCATAAGACTAAGATGTGTGGTTATGTTTGTATCAATAGATTGTTTCATTAATAATCATCCATGCACTATATTGTTTCTATATTACTGGTTTTGGTTACTATCCTTGTAGCATTAAGAGGACCTTGTGATTTTAAAGTTTTGGCATTTATTGCAACTTATAATTGTGAATTTATTTACATCTATTTTAATTTTTTATTTTAATTTTATGCTTTTTACATGAAATTGTTCTTTTGGGTAATTGTTGAGAAGTAGTGCTACTTGTATTCTTGCTAGTTCTCTTAATTGTACCTATGCCTGCCACAGTACATGTATGTGTGTACGTGTGTGTGTGTGTGTGTAGGAGAACGATGTGAGGCAGAGATCTACGACTGTCTGTCCAGTGGTCATTCCTGTAGTAATGGTGCTACTTGTCTGGCTGCTGGTTCTCTTAATTATACCTGTCTTTGTCGCACTGGTTACACTGGCGAATATTGTCAATACTTTACCGGTAGCCTACCAAATATATTATCACTATTGAAATTTTATTAAATATTGTGTAGATTTAAAGCTGAGTAATTACAAATAATTTTTACTGGCTAAATAATTTTGGGTTATGTGTTAGAGTTTAGGGGTTATAATTTGATTTTTCTCGCTTTGATTTTATTTCAATGAAAAATCTTTTTAACATCATGATTTGTTTGTGTATTTTTTCCATTTGCGATAATATGAAAATTACACTCTGTTGTCTAGTTGATGGTGGATGGAGCGACTGGTCTGATTGGTCGCCCTGCAGCCAATCATGTAACACAGGCGTGACGTCACGCAACAGATCATGTGACAGTCCAGCCCCAAGCTATGGAGGTTTAGATTGCAGCGGAGCAGCTTTGGCTGAGAAAGTTTGTAATACCCACTCCTGTCCAGGTTTGTAATGACTACCATTATCTCTGTGATTTTAATTTTTTTATTTCTGTTCATTGTAACATTTTAAGTTCAACTGTATTTAAATTGTATGTACACACATATAGAATGTAAAAGCACTGTACTAAAGCACAATAATTACACTACTTATCTAATTGTACTTCCTGTCATTATATACTTTATGATTAAGCAAGTGGCTTCTACGTATCTTATATTTTATATTGTGTGTACACATCATATAAAATATAAGACGTAGTACAATTGTGTACAGAATGTAAAAGACTGCGTCGCCCATACCAGGGCCACATACAGTGTACATCTAACTCAACACTAGACGTCATAGAGTGTTCAATAGCTTGTCAAGACGGTGTCACATTTGCTTCAAATGTTTTATCTCGTTATATTTGTGGGGCCGCTACGGCCCATTTGTGGCCCCATGAGTCACCTGATAACCCCAGAGCCCTTCTTCCTGCATGCACGGGTACGGTGACACAAATTAATGGGGAGGGATAAAATTAGTTTTAAAAATTAGTTGATATTAAAAAATTATAATTTTATATCGATCTTAATGTATCTCGATAAATGTTTTTATCAAAATGCTTGAAAAGATAGGTTCATCGATTTTTATTAATCCATTGATTAATGGATTAGTAGATTTATTGATTTATTGTTTCATTGATTGATGGATTAACTCATTTATTGGTGAAATGATTGATTGATTAATTAACTAACTGATTGATTGCTTCTTTACAACATATTCCGTGAACTCATCTTTGACAAGATGCAATATACTTATATTATATTTACACATATTAATTAATAATTTCATTATATTGAATAATATGACATTAAATATTTGTCTTAGGATACAACTTTTGTAACATTGCATTGTTTACTTTATTTCACGCCTGCTAGTACGCTTGCCCCCAGAGGCAGTGACCTATGAACTGCGCTCCACGCTGCACATAAACTGCAGCACAGACGAGACGCGCCTAGCCCTACAGCGAGCCATAACGCTGCAGGCTAACACGCACACTGCCCATTTACCTTGTCGCCAATCAGGGGCCTGCTTTCTGAGCGCGCCTCAACTGATGGGCTGTCAGTTGGCGGAAAATATGACGTCATGGCGTCGGCGTAGAGGTGTAGAGAAGTTATTTGATGACGATGAAAAGATTGTTGAAGTTTTAGTATCGCTGACTTATAAGAGAGAACGAGATGCATTAATTAATGAACATGGTAAGCCTGGCTTAGTTATTAGATTTTATGTTGCAGACTTCTTTCATCGAAAAACATTGTTAAGTTTATAATTTATTAGACATATGTTAAATTTTTTTCTGTGTTTCTAGAGATGACCTTTGACGTGGTAGATGCAGAGTTGTACAAGCTAGGTGAAAGTTTAAAGAAAGAATCAAAACAGGGCACTTTGTATGTAGATCTGAATGGATCTGCCGTACACCTCGAATCTACCAGGACACTCAACACATTGACCTGTCCACAAGGATCTGTGTCATCGCATGATGGACTCTACTGCAGTCAGTTATTTGATACTAACGTCACATCAGCACAAACGTGTTATTTTGTGATATGTATGGGTGTGTTTAAACAAAGTGATGTGTGAACGTATGAATATTTAACAAAGTATTGGAATAACTTTACTGCAATAAAATCAATAAAAGTTAAGCGTGTATGAAGCTTAACCTTTTAATAACTTAATTTGATATTCAACTATAGTTGTCTGCAGATTGTAAGTAGAATTTGTGCTGATATGTGAATACCTGTAATCACACTTGTTAAAAAATTGAGTTAGTTTCTTCTGTCAATAAGCTTTTAATTCTATTATATTGAATTATAAAAGTTTACTGTTTTGTTAAATTAAAGTGTTAAAGTTGCTTTGTATAGGTGAATGCAGCCCCGGTACACGCGCTGTAAGAAACATCTGTGTACCATGTGACATTGGCTCATATCAGCCTTTAACTGGCCAATCAGAATGCTTGCTTTGTGCACGTGACCAGGTCACTTTTGGTCGCGGGGCTGTCTTACAAATAGAATGTTGTAAGTGTGAAATTATATTTTACATCATTGTTTTGTGTTCTCTTTCTTCTCTTTCTTCTCTTTCTTCTCTTTCTTCTCTTTCTTCTCTTTCTTTGTATCAAATGACTTAACATCTGAAAAAATTTAATACAAAAAGTTACAACTATTGAAAATTGTTTATAGCCGTCTATGTTGTTTATTTAATCAATAAAGAGAAATAATAATACCAAATAGAACTAAAATGTTGTGATTTTTTACAAGATATTTTTAAGTTATTAAATTAACTCCGGATAACTCTCTCTTCTTTGTTTCAGATACAAATGGGACCTCCCCCCCTGATATTCCTATTGAACTTTTTGACCCCGGTAAATGTTTCTCATCTTATAAATAATAATTACATATTATGATAATTACTGAAACAGTAATTATATTTATGTAATTTAAATGATGTTTCGTTAAATTGAACCCGTGACTCCCAGATTGCAAGTCAAACTCTGTAGTCTATACCAACTGAGCTACTGCCTGAAATTCTAAATATTAAATCTTACAGATATATTTCATAGTTTCATTTCTTTAATTACAATTTGAAACAAAATCTTAAAATTATAAACATTTTGCCACTCTTTCAGATTCATCTCCCGCTAGCCTTGTATTATTTACCCTAATCCTAACTCTAGGCTTCATAATGGCCTGTCTTAGCGCCGTACTGGTAGCCTACTTGTACATCAAGCACAGAAGTCGAACCCTAATCATAACCCCGCAAACAAAACAAAGAAAAACGAAGAAGAATAAGAAAGAGAGACAGATGGACACTAACGGGAGAAATTCACCGAGAGAAATATCTCAATTACTGCAGACGACCTATGCTTGACATTATCTTTTATTTTTATTATTGTTATATAATTTATTGTAATATACAGCTTTTATTATAAATATAGTTTATTTACAATGTAATTTACAGTTTATTTACACTGTTCTATTGAAAGCTTATGAGTGTTATTTAGAGATGTAGGGTAGACGTTGTATTTAAGCACAGACACCTTATTTGTAAATAAAATAAAATTTTCAATTTTTTCGTTTATAATATACACTCACTGCGCGGCATTAGTTGTGAATAAGAGAATCATTTTAAGTGCAGGTTGTACATAAACAGACAGATAATCACTTTATAGTAACACAGAAATGAATCTGACTTTAAAAATAAATTCTGCAATCACAAATTTTTACTACACCGGAGTTGTTTTTATCATTTATTTCTGAACGTTTAACATTGAATACCTCACATAATAATCTGTGACTGTGATCTAAGTTTGAGCGTTTAAGTAATTACGTTTCAATCAAATTAATTTTTTAGTTACCTCTATAGTTATAGATTTTCTACATTTGTTACGCTGTTATATCTTATTATTAATGAATCGCTAGTTATTATTGTTAATACATAGTTTATTTATTGTTAAATGACAATGCATTATTGTTTAAATATTTATTTTTAGGTCTAGGCGTTTCCCTTTGGAAATAAAAAAAGCTAAAGTTTTATACTTTGCGCTTGCGCCATGATTCCCAAAGAATAAAAATATTTACTGCGTTGTACTAAGAGTCAAGCTTTCACTCATCACTTGGTTTCTGGCCTTAGCTCACAACGTGTCGCTAAATAGCCTTATTGCGCTGATGTGACATTACAGCTATAGAAGTTAGCGGATTCTCAATAACATGGTTTTAATTCATTCCTTTCTCTCAACTGAAGCTACTTCTGATATATTGCTCAGCTTTCGTGTTTACATTCCTTTTAAATATAAACTTTAGTTCATTAACTGAACTATAATAAGTTGTGCTAATCATAATCATCATTATGAGCATCATCATCATCGTGATCATCATTGTCATAATTATCATCGTCATCATCATCATTGACTACTTTGTTCATAATCTATTATGTAAACTCTAGTCAGATTGGTTCTGAATAAAAAAAAGCAGCTCAAGATGATTCAATTATTCTAAATATGCCTTCAATAACAAAGTAACTCTTTCACGACATATCTCTTCTATACATCATATCAGCATATTGAAACTAAATACGAAATTTTAGAAATCATTTATTTATATTTTAAGCTAAAATAAAAAATAATCCAATAATGGGGGGTCACATCCACTGCGGCCCATTGAACTCTCGATGTATCATAAACATTTTGTTTCTATTTTTGTTTGCGATTCTAGTCACTGATAAAAATTGCTGCGGTAGCTGTTCATGGGATAAGTTGATTAAAAATGAAATAGAAATTTATATTATTCTGTGTACAAGACTTTGCATATTCATTACTTTCAAATATAATTATAAAGTTTTATGTTTATTACTAATTTTAGATATTTTAATATGTGACCAAGTAACGAGTCAATAGTATATAATCTCGCAGGGCTTTATTTGGTTCAATAAATCTTTTCTTGTAATTATGACGTTTTTTAAACGTCAACAAATATGTGAGCGTCATATTTAATAATAATTTACATTTCAATCAATTTAATCTATCTGTAGATATAAATATCGCTAAATAAGTTCATATTAAAAACTGGTTTGACAATGTGAGTATTTTGAATATATTTAAAAAAATTCTAGGAGGGGGGGTGGATAATTTATTTGCCTATGAGGTGATGATCTTTTTTAGTTCATAACTTTTCATTTTATAATTGTAATTTCTATAACTTATTTAACTTTAATAACTACGTTATTGTAATAAGTAACAAGTTTATACTGTTTATTCCTTCTTAATTGCACACAACATACATTTATAATATGCGTATCCAATTTTTATTATACTTTTATGACCAATTTATTAAAACTTTCATTTTATGCGGGGAGGCGGGAATTTTTCTTAAAATTCACTCCTCGAATGCAGGTAAAAACACTTTCTAAAACAAGAGAAATAAGGCAAATACTGTATCCCTCAGCAGAAATAACGTCACTGGTATTTTGGACGCCATTTTGATGCGCACGTACAAATAATGGCCGACTATACTTGATTTGCTTTAAGTTGATATTCAGATCTAATAAATTTAGATTTATTTAGGTTAATGAAAGATATTAAATGTAAATGCAAAGATATTAATCATTATTTATGTATCGCATATCTAATAGTAATATTAAAGATTATTGTAATTAAAATAATATTAAAATGAAGATCAAACATTTATAGATATTTATGATGATTGTAAACTTGTAAATCTTATTTAAATTAAAGTAAATAAGATCATGCCAGTGATAAATTTCATTATAAAATAGTTTGTTGATGCTGCAAAAATTAGAATTACATATAAATTTAAAGCTTTGCGGAATATTTTTGTTGAATATTTGATTGTAATTTAATGCGATCTTCCATAATGTTAACAGCGAGAAAACAAGTCCACGAAATAGCACACACTATGATAATGATATTTACGCTCCAATTAAAATTCATCAGCAGGCCTATTTAAAATCGTTTCAAGTTATATCGCATTAATTCGTAATAAATTATCAAAAATGAATGAATCATTTTAGTTTAGTTATTTCTCAAGGGGTGATCATATTATAGACTTAAATAAAAACTAATAATATATGCAGACAAGGACACAATATTTATGTTATCGAGTCAAAAAAACATTAAAGCATTATTTAACATATGGAGGGAGATATTTAACAGATAGGTGTGAAAGGGAGGGGGGAGGGTCGGGTAAGTCAGAGTAGTCAATGGTTATAGGCTATCTCTACTGTACCCCTGTACCCCCTCCCTACTACCTTCCTATATCCATTCTCCATATTGCGGTCCTTATACTCGCTTTACTTTAATTTATGACGTCATATTTAAAGGCCTGCAAGTTCTTAACTGCAGGTGATATACTAGTCGTTTTAATAGCCCTGATGTATTGATAATATATCAAAGTAAAGTGCCACACGTGCTCCATTGTATGGCATACTAATATGAAGAAATGATCGAAAACACAACAATAGCAATAATTAAGCCTATAATTGCGTCAAGGTGTGAAATAGATAATAAATAATATTAGGGATATGAAACGGACGTTAAATAATTAGTATTCACTAGTTTATAAATGATACCAAAACTACACCTTTAAGAAATTGTAACGGTAATGTGGCAGTGGGATCTTCTCATTCATCCCTTTATTTACACGGCTGGGTCTCAGCGGGAATGTGTGGTGCCGGGGTCTCAAGCGCAAACAAAAAAAATAATCCGAATGGACAGAGGGTCTTAGTTTTGAACTCTAGGTGTGAAAGTCGCGCATTAAGTCTATTAATAATGTCGGCTGAAATATTCTGGCTCCTCCCATTTTATTTTTGTTGGGAATTGTTTCCACTCAATTATTTTAAAGAAGATCACTCCAAAATTATTTTTAGAAATTTTCATGATGTTAATAAAATAAGAAATACACTTATTAAACTCTATAAAGTTTCTACTTAGAATAAATTTTAGTTAAAATAAAATAAAATTCACTTAAAATAAAATTCATTTTGAAATAGCTTTTTCAAAATGAATTTTAAACTCCTCAAATAAATCTAATCGAAGTAATAAGAAAAGTTAAGTTTAAAAGTAAATTTTACTGGCTCTACAGAATAGAAGCAAATCAGTCAGTATATATATAGAAATTTATAGAGTCAACTATAAATATTTATTAATACTATAACTGTTATAGTAAACTATAATATTTATACTATAAATATTTATAAGGAGTACTTATATATTTATAAATATATAAGTATTCGTTAAGGTTAAAGTTAACATCATGGATTACCATATTATAGAAACGATATCTCAGACGTAGATGCCACTTTATGCACTTTACTAAATGGTGCAGCAAATTAAAGAAATACTGCAGTGAGCTTCAAGGAATTTGAACTGGATCTGATGTGTCCAAGTCCATTCTCTTACCACTTCTCTAATGAACCTTGTCATTGCATTTTTGTGTTAAACTATCCGGTATCAAAAGGGGCGCCGTAGCGAGCAGGGAGCAAGGGAAGGCATAGTCCCCCCCCCTCCATATAAGGAAAATTTTCAGAAATTTATTTCAATCGAAGTATACAGAAATTGAGAAAACAAGTGGTAGAAAGAAATTTGAGTAAAAAAATAGTTGACACCCCCCCCCTTATTTATCTGGCAGAACAGGAATTAAATATTGACGTTTATTATACACAGTAACTGTGAATATGGAGAAAAACGATCAAAATAATATTTAGTTAAATATGCAAAAAATGTCGTCAGATTCAATATGACTTGTTTGCCTCCTCATTCGCACTGATTAAAGCAAAACTCATTCAGTAAACCTTTGCTTTCATCCGGGTATACCAGTCAACCGTTCGTTAGTGTCACTCGTGGACATGCTGGACACAATTTTAGTTGGTATTCAATGAAAAAAAAGTATTTTAAGAAAAGTATTTTCAAAAGCATTTTCAAAATACTATTTTATTTTGTTATTTTCAAAATACTTTTTAAAAGTATTTTGCCCACCACTGACAATAAATAACTTAAAATAACGCAGGATTGATGATTTTGCAATAAATTCTGAATTGTTAACTCAGCGAAACAAAAACAAAATAACTGAAAGTTTTCTGTTTGTTGAGTTGCGATGAGTCAATAATGACTCCAAAAATTAGAATTCATCGAGTTATCGATAATTAATGAATTTATAGTTATTTTGAATATTTTCAGCAATTTAACGACTCAATTAACGATCTATAATTCAAATCGATAGCTAATCCTTCGTCTATTGAACTCAAATTTTATTAGTCCAAGATTAATAAGTCTTAATCATTGCATTAATTCTAATTTATATGCACTCCAATAATTATATTCGGAGTAAGTTCATAAAGTTGAAAATTTAGTGCCCCAATTTTTTGTGGCAACCATCCAATTGCCGAGATTATTTAAATTAATTGACAGTGTTTTATTTGATTTATTATCTAGTTGTTATTAATTTATTATGTACTTATAAAGCCTTGTACTATTTTATCTTGTGTTATTTTGCCAAATTATTTAAATAAATCCATTAAATAAATCAACATAATAAAACAAACTTATTCAATTTAAAGCCTGGAGCACACTATTAAAAGCCGAAATAAGTTTGAATAATAACATTTAATAACATCATGCTTATTATAAATCTGCTTAAAATTATAATTTAATTAGCATAAAATTCTTCAAAGGGGATATCTTCAAGGCATTATTTAATTTGTATTTTTTGTACATATTCGAATAAGTATTATTTC
>JAQIXG010001303.1:0-23012 GCA_034700105.1 Oconnorella tubifera
AGTCAAAATATCGCGAATTGACGGAGATGTCACGTTTTCCTTCGGGTTATATTTTTTTATGCCCCACCCTGTATAATGGTTGGTTTAAGTATATTATAATCCAATTAAACTCTTATTATAAACTCGGTTGTGATTTATAATTAAAGTATTTATTTTCTCCTTTACAGTCTTGCCACTAAATACATTAAATCATTTTGGTTTTATTAACTATTGTTTTCTTAATCTCAATTAAGATTTTCCTTTTTTATCAAGGTACTTAACTTCTAACTCTGAAACTTGTTAAAAACCATGACGAAATGCATAGTCTAATCTTAATTATAACCTTAACGTAAACTTAACCCTAATTCTAACTGTAGCGTTAACCACATCTGTTATAATAATTTTAACTATAAGAACAAAATGAGAAATAATATTTTCACCACCATCAGGAATCTAATTTGCAGTCTGTGGTTTTGCAGCCCAGTTATAATCTCTGGACTAAATGCGTTTCTACTTTAGTTGATCAATGCGATAGTTCGTGTATTGTAAAAATTAGTTTGACGTATTTAATCCCTGATGGCTGTATTATATGTATTACTATTTGGCAATTATATGTAGTACGTGTTTGGCTTAATTGTCAGTTTGTAATTAATCAAATTTTTATTCCGCGTTGTATGATTTTATCTGTAGTAATGTTTATTTATTTGATCTAGTCTGATGTAATGAATATGACAAGTGCAGAACTGGATGAACTACAAGCTAAATTGTCCGTTGACTTCAATGGGATTGATGATATACTCGGTAATTATAGATAACAAAGTTATATAATACCTCTGTGTGTAAAGCCTTGATTTTAAGTTAGAGGATAAATGGCTGATTAAAATTAAATTGGGATAAAATTACTCACTTAGTATTACTTTCTTGGAAGAATAGAATGACATATAATGACTCGCAGTCATAATTATAATTAAGTTTACTTTAATTTAGTTAACACAGTTAAAAATATTAATATCAGTGCTGGTATTATTGGTGCTAAATATTATTGTCAGTGCTGGTGTGATAACACCATCACTGCTTCCTACTCTATGTACTGAACTAGCATATATTCAAATATCGTGTGCATGCAAATGTTTTTAAGTAATTAATAATAAAACAAACTTGCTAAAGTTCCTGGAATATCTCAAGTCACGCGGGACTTGAACTTGTTAATTTTTTGTCCTTGTCCTTTTACCTAACCTTACAAGACTTAGTATGAATGTAGTATTTTACAACAGGCTAAGACTAGTAATGTTGTATGATTTACAGATGATGTTGAGTCTGGTGCTGATCCGTTCACTGACACTTTGGCTGCTGCTGAGTCGAATAAAGCCCAAGTATGTTTTGTTAAAAGCATTTATTGTATGCAATCTTAACTTTGAGTCCTTTATTGTTTTGAGTCCTTTATTTACTTTGAGAATTGCATAACAGTTTGCATATACGCAATCATTTTCATAGGAAAATTATTTATTTATGTCATCCGTTCTCATTAATTCATTTCTGTGCACCCAGTTTATAATGTGTTAATGTAGAACTATTTGTGCTGATGTGACATTTATTTTAACAAATAAATTAAGATCCAGTTTTTATATTTTACTAAATTTTACTAAGTAAATGTATACATTGCAAAAAGCTTCTAAACAAATCATATACATGTGAGAAATTTAATTTGGTAATGATTTTTTTTTAAAAAAATACTTGCACAATTAATGATTAAACAGCAGTTATATAGACTCTGAATGAAACGCTTTGTTGTTAATGCTGGTGAATTATGTACTGATTTATATAAAAATATCATGTTGTGCCGATGTGACATTAAACTATATACAGATAGAGCTTTGCTAGAGGTTGCAGCGCATTAGAAATACATTTTAACTCGCGCTTTGTCCAGTACACGTATCGAATAAGCTAGCCACATAGGCTTATCACACTTTAAGACTGCTGACTTGTTTTCTATTTTTTATTTCAAATATTGTTTTTAAATTGTTTCAAGAAAATAAATACTTTTCGATATTTTACAGGAAGAACCGGAAGAAGATTGGACGACTGAATTTGGTCCTAAGAAAGCCGGTATAAATAATTAGCAGAAATTGTGATTTAATCTTTTTTGTAATGTTTTTATTAAAATTATTTGTTAATGTTTCATAATAGTGTCACTTTTTATAAGCTTTTTTTATATTATTCCGTTTCTACAGTAAGATGCTACAGAGTTTCTCTTTTTAATAGTTTTTAAAATTTTATTTTTATTGTGTCTTCTCTTTTATCTTAATTGTCTATATACTATTTTTAAAAAATTATTAAACAGCACTATATAGTCTCTTTTATGCTGGTGTGACATTAAACGACATACTCTTTTAATATTATACAAGACTTTTACGGATCTCTCCTATGAACTTAATATAACGAGTCAATTTGTTTTTATTAATCTATATATTACTCGGTTATATATTTAAGTTTGATATCTTCATACTTTTAGCTGCGAATGATCCTTTTGCTGTTGGTTTAATATCTGAACTAAGATCTCCTGTCAATGTGAGCTTTATTATTGATCTAACTTGTACCTTTTTTTCATTATTTCTATTGATTTAATATTTGAAACCTAAAACTCTAAATGTGTGGTTTCAAATATGATTTGCATTTCCTCATAATCATATATTAAAATGTTTTAAAGTAGAATTTTCTTATGATTTTATTATAATTTTATAATAAATTTATTATAATATGAATTTAATTTAAATGTATTTTAAAATTAAAATAAATAAATATTTGCTTAGTAAATATACAAACAATTTTATGTCATAAATGTAAATGATTCTGCCAGTTTGTGCTTCAATAATTTGGATAGTTTTTTACAATTGATTTTGATCTTATATTAAATTATAACAATTCTAAAATAGCAATATTTTTTAAGCAGTAAAAGCATTATTTCATTCCTTGCTTTTCTTGTATTTTATTCTATTTCTACCTTATAAAGCCTGAGGATCCATTTGGTACGGGTTCATTTGTCGTCGAAGGCAAAAACAAGCTTCTCTACCCAGGGGGTAAGCCCCCTCGCCCCTCAGCTCCCGCTGGCCCCCCTAAACGTCCCAGCGCCCCTCCCCAGCGACCAAAATCACCCAGCCACCCTGAACGTCCTAGATCCCCCAATCCCCCTGAACGTCCCAGGTCTCCTGCCCCCCCGGGGAGGCCCAAGTCACCAGCACCCCCTCAAAGGCCTTCGGCTCTGCCTTCCAAGTCGGATAAGTCTGGGGCAGGACCCCCTAGGCCCCCCCAGCCAATGAAGAGCCCTGTGCATGGGGGCTATCAGAATGCAGATAATAATGGTGCGAGTGATAGTGAGGACTTTGAACATAGAGTAAGTAGTGGACATAGGGTTGGAGAAAGATTAGTTAATAAGCAATGGCTTAATAAGCGATTGCTTAATGAACAATTGCTTAATGAGCAATCGTTTAATAAGCAATCACTTACCAAGCAGTCACTTAACAAGCAGTCACTTAATAAGTTTCGTTTAATATACTGTCACTTAATAAGCCAATGCTTAATAAGCAAGCACTTAATATGTAAGCACTTAATAAGCAATTGCTAATAAGCAATTACTTAATAAGCAATCACTTAATCACTTATTGAGTGATCTCAGTGCAATAAAAGAATGTAAAAATTAAATACAAATTCAGTACTTATAAAAAAAATGAAGATGAATTTAAATTCATAATTTAATAGACATTTAATTTTACTTTAAATTGTTTAAATTTCAGTATTCGTCAGATAATAATCGACTTTGGTAACTCTCAACGACACAGGTCGTTTCCTTTGTGACGACTTAACCAACCAACGACATCGTCTGTAGTTAGTGCACTAGCAATACGTAGATCTTTTTATTACTTTCGTTTGTATTTACTACTGTCTGTTATATAAATTTAGCCTAATTTTGTTTTGCGTCATTTCGTCTCTGCTTTGTGTTGTTCTGTCTCTATCTCTATCTGTCCGTTTTTGTCAGTTTCTTGCATCACAATTTATTCATTCCGGTAATAAATTTACAAGAAATACAAATGTGGAAATTTCCGTATAAGATTGATTTATGCTATGTATTTTATAGTGATATTTAATTTATCTGGTCTAAGTTTAAAGTTATTAAGTTAACATTTAATTTTTTTTAACTATTTAATTTTTAGTTAAGTTAATTTCATTTTCATTTGAATACAGGCAGTTTTGTTGAAATTTTATTTTATTACAAGCATTATGATGTTCATTCCAATGTTAGTCATGCATCTTTATTAGATATCATTTCCTTTTGTATTGCATTTATATTTAAATGTATTTATATAATTGCTTGAAAATGTTCAGTCTTTGATTTTATTTGCATTTTTATTACATATTTTACACTTATCCTAACCCTCTCTGTGGATAACAGGATAAAATATTACATTCCATTCAAATTATTTTCGAATGTAAAATAATCACACCTTTTTAAAGTGATCTTGTATTTTTATAATTAGAGTTAAATAATTGCTATTACAATTGTTATGAATTTTGGATTTTACACTGTTATTGTGAATTGATATTGTTGATTTCATTCGCTCAAACCTGAAGATAAAGTAAAATTTTCAATTAAATGTTTTTTGTATTTAAATTATTTTGCAAGGTTGCAATAAAACTGATTCGTCTTGAGTGAGTTTTTTAAATTATTTAAGATGTTTAAATAAATATTTAAATTTCGAATGGTTGTATTGTTTAGACACTATGTAGTGTAACATTTAGTCTGCAACTTATATTATAATTATAATTATCGCTGTGTATGTATAGTGCATTGTGTATTTTGTATAACTAGTAAATGATATCAGTTTGTTAGATGTATTTGATGGATGGAAATTGAAATATTGGATTAAACTGGTCTTTTTAAATTAGCCATATTTAGAGCTAAATCTCTAAAATTGTTAATCTAATTAATTTAATGAAGAGTTTGTATGCAGTAGAATTCTTGTAGTAGTAGTAGTAATTCTACTGCATACAAAGTTGAGCTCAGCGAGTTATTAATCGTAAGTTTGTGATAATTAAAAGGTGTTTTGTGAGAAATGGTCATTGGTATGATATGTTTATAGAAAGTGTGCACGTAGGTTTTTGCCGATCAGTTGCTAACAGCTGGATCTGAGTAATTTTTGTTGTGTATGTATTTAATGTTTTCATTAGCTGCAATAAGGTAATGGAGAATTCATTCCTAATTCTAATTTTAACTGTCATTCTCCAAGTGAAGCATTTTAATAACATTTGATGAGTTAGCTAACATTGGCCAATCAAGCTGCTACTGGTTATGTATCAGCAGATGAAGATAAGGCCCTATATTTATAATCATATATAGAATAAGAATCACATTTTAAATAGAAAGTTTCATATTTAGCAGTGTTTAATCTGAGACATTTGATTGAAGATTCAAGTGAAAAAGTGAAGAAATACTGTTTGCATAAGTTATCTAATTAGAATCTTAAATTCAAGTATAATCCTGATCCCTAACACAAATGATTCATTTAGAGAATTGTTTTTCCTTTCTGTAATTATTTTTTCCATTGATGTTTTTTCTTTGTATAACTGGAATGCATTATTGAAAGAATCATATTTATATTTATAGTCTTAGATGCTTAGTGTAAATACGTGAATGTAAAATACAATTTTGTAGTATCGGTATATTTGAAGCAATTATGTATTTATTTTATTGCGGTTTTTTTTAATCGTATTCTAGTCAATTCTAGTCTTAGAATGTATGTTATTTGATAACTAGTGTAAAAGTTCTATGTGTAGATCTATGTTTGATGTTAATGTTACGATTATATTTAACTTATTCCGTTATATTACAATTGTTCATGAATAATTTTTTGGAAGAATTATTTGTGAATATTTCTTTGTACAGGCGTAACATTAGTGACATGATTTTTCATCGATTATATCGTATTTGGACCAAAAAAATTATATCAGTAAAAAAATTACATTTGACTTTTTGTAAAATTTAAATGTAGTGATAAATTGAAATTAAAATTTATATTTATTGATAATTTTAGTAAAAACATGTACAATATAGAAACGTAACCGTTTTTATTAGTTATATTTTGTTATATATCAAAGTTTTAATAACACTTTTATATTTTATATTTATTTATAGCTTTTTTTATTTATTGCTTTTTGATTCTATTAAATTTTGATTTATTTACTAAGTTAGTTAATAATTATTATAAGTTATAATAATTATAATTTGACAGTAAACGATAAATAGACAAAATCAAAAATAATAATAAGTTGATATGTTTTATATTATTTTCTATTATTATAATAATACCGTTTATGATTACATCGTGTTTCTATTAAAAGTTAAAATGTTTATCATTAAACATTTAACAAATTGTCTTTTTCTTGTTTAATATTTAATTATTGAAATCTTGTTGATGATAAAAAAGATATTTCATTTTTATTTAGTATTATATCTATCAAACATTTTTTATAGTGTAATAATGTCAGCACAGTTTAAGTTGATATTAATTCTTAAATTCATTTTAATTACTCTTGGATAGTGTTTCGAATATATTTAATTTAAGCAGTTGTAAACAAAATTTTAACTGTTTAAAATATTTTGTCTGATCATCGAAAAAAATTATTTGTTGAACAGTGTTTTATATTTGCAATAATTCGAATATGAATCGAAAAAATAATTTTTTGGAGATTATTATTATCTATATAATCCTCGAAATTATCTTTTAGATAATTATTATTCGATGTAATGTTTTTGAAAACGTTGTAATTGTCGATTTTAAATCATCTTAAAAACGAATCTCGGCTATGAAATATCGTTGATTTTGTTTCCGCATTTAGCTCTTGAGTTATAGTTAGAAACATATTCTGTTCAAATATACAAATACAAAGTTATTGCAGTCATTTTATCCCTGTCTATTTTTTTAGTTTACCATTGAAAAGATATTTTTTTTGTCTAATCATCAACTTTTGACTCAATTTTTACTGAAGCTCTTTATTTAATTCAGATATACGTGTAATTAGTATTATAAATAATTACTACAGGTTTTGTAAGTTATTGCTATCGATTAATTGAATACTGATTTATTGCATTATTATTCTTTTTACATTTAATTTATTTATTTATTACATATTATTACATATTATACTTATTATTTTAATTATTAATGCTTACTATTTAATTGTGAGGCTAATGTTTAATATATAATATATGATAAATCGAATATTGTATTTGATCGGGCACTATATACTATAGATTTACATAACAATAACTGTATGCTGTAATTTGAATCAACGATTACGAACATTGATCTTATTAGTAACAATATTTATAATATTAGTAACAATTTTGTACGAACAATATGTCATTGTATCATCAATTAATTTTAGTTATTTTTGATAAATGTGATTTAATTATACAAGAAAAAATGCAGAAAATGTTTTTTGCAGTAGAGAAGATAATTGTTATCGATTTTTTCCAATATTTGTTTTGCTCGTTCACTCTAATTTGATTTACTCTTTATTTTAGAAAATTTTAATGAAAATAAATGAGCTTAGAAAATATCCTTTCTCTGCTGATGCGACTTTAAGCTTCTATAATAAATAAACAAAAGAAATAGTTTATTGAAAAATTAGATACACTAAAGAGAGAAAGATAATTGACATTTCATTTATTTTTAAAGTAATAAATTGGTTTTGTTATATCTCGTTATATTTTTTGTTGGATTTTTTTCTCTCGTAAACATTTCGTTGATTCTCTTGATCTCATTTTTATTATATTTATTTACGTATTTATTATCTAAATCAAGTAGTGGTATTTTTTGTCAAGAAATGTTATGTATTACCAGTTTTAATTATATTACTGTTATGATTATTACTTTGTAATGCTTTTTCTTGTTATAATTTTACGAATTTTTTGTGTAATAAGCTTAACTTTGAAAAAAAAATATATATAGTATTACATTTTTTAGTATAATATTTTACGTAATACGGGACACAACATATATTATCATTATCATCACTTATTATTGTAATGTTTTATTTATTTATTTTATATGTAAAGACGGTTATAATGAATGTATGAATAACAAAGACAATATTAGAATTTTTATCAAGATATTTAATTTTTAATGTCTATTCTGATGTTTGGTTTTTGTGCGTAAAATTTGGATTTTTGTTCATGAATAAATATATCTTTTAATGCTAATTTCCAAACATTAGACTATTAGATTAGCATTGTTTAGCTTTAATCAGTAGCATATTATTCAGTAGTATTTAAATATATGCCCCAATTTTTTATTTTTAATGTGCTTGATAACGATTGTGTAATATGTATAGTGTTTCAAATTAATAAGAAAAATCAAATAATGTCAAATATTTATTTATTATTTAAATAATCTAATTAAATAATGTTTTAATTAAGTTAATAAACTAATATTTATATGTTAAGCAAATACTTATAATATAATATTATAATTATTATCGTGTTCTAATTGAAGAAATAAAGTATATATGTGTTTATAGTTCTACAAATTTGTTTTATTCTTTGATTTATTCAAATTTTAGACTGAATTATAAAGTGAAAAATCAATTCTATCAAATCTAATTATACATATATGTAGATTAAGTTTCAAGAAGAAATTTTTTATATGACAGAAGTCAAATTACTTATAATTTCTTTAAAAAATTATTGTACTCAGTTTATAACCCCGCTTTATTCAAACTTGAATATTGATATTTAAACTGATTGATTTAAATTCATTAGTTCTCGTTTTTGGACTTAAAATCAAATATAGACCTAGTCGCTATTTTGCGATATATAATAAGTACTATTAATCTAAGTACACTCTTCAACGAATATAAATTAAAATAAAGTACCCTTCTTCGGATATTAATTATTAGATTCAGTAGACTTTTTATAATTTATTACATATTCGCGATTGTATTTAAATCTTATATTTTAAAGATAATCAGATAAAAAATTGTAAGAATGGTTTTATTAGTTCTCGAGTCGAGATATTAATGTATTTTAATAAATTAGTTATTCTAAAGAACGCTTTTTGCAAATCAAATTTTTTCATTTCTCAAACTGGTATTGTTGTTCACTTTAAGAAATCTTTTTGACCCCTTCTTAAGTGTTAACGTTGAAATGCCAGTAGTATATCACTTAATTAATTACAGAACATATGATAGGAGTAATTAATGTTATGTTAATATATAAATACTGTAGAAAATGTAGAAAAGTAAGCATTCTCCTAGGTATTAAAATAAAAAAATTAAATATTTCCGAGTTACCCCTAAACTTAATTCGTACAATTAGACAGCATTGTAATTATTAATGAAGAGATAATAATACTTATATTTTAATATCATATATTACTGTATATTAGTAATAGTAATATATTAGAATTTATTTTAATGCTTATAATTGAAATAATTGTAATAAAATATATAAAGAACAGTGTGATTTAAATCTAAAATTTGAGATGGAAGCGACTATAAAACAGCAATGTAATACCAGAGTAAAACCTGCATATTATGCTGCCTTTGAAATCAATTAATAAATGATTTTCATGTCGTTTGATGTCAATTTCTTGTTTAATTCTAATCGATTCAAGCATCATCGATACTTATTTAATGCTCCGGTAATAAAATAAATACGAATTGTGAAATCATTTCATTTTTGAGATAGAGCTCTAATTCGATGATTTCCTGCTTTTCAAAATCTACAGAAAAAAACCAAACGACACACATCTAGCATTACAGTCCGCATTTGTTGTTTGTACTATATTATATTTTACGGTAACATATTGTTTCAAAAATACATTCCAACAAAACGTTTTCAGAAAAAAACTTTGGAATATTCCTGACTTCTTAAAAACAAATGAAAGTGAAAAGTCTATCTTTGTTACTTTTATTCCTTCTTCTTCGAAGAATTTAGAAACAAAAAATCAAGTACATATTAAATCAACGAAATAATCTAGATTAAGTTAATGAAGTTAATGTTAAGTTAATATTCTAGATAAGGCGAAATTTAAACCAGTACTATTTTTATTTAAAATTTAATAAAGATATGTAAATGTGTCTATCAAGATGCATTTCTGAATTATCAGAAGATACTTTGCAATATCAAGATTTGTCAATATATCATATTTATCCAGTATTCCTGATCCTTGGTTTCAAGCCTTATCATTATCTCGAAGAAAAAATTTGGAGTAGGTGGGCAAAGGCATTATAAATCGTTAACTCGTTGAGACCTCACATTAAATATTGGAGTGTCATTCTAAAATAATTTCATTTTAAATTTTAGGAAAACAGATTTTTGGGAAACAGTTCCAATTCCAATAAATTAGGAAAACAATTTCAAGCTTTCTATAGCTGAGATTAATACACGAAATTACAGCACACTCGCTGTAATTATAATTATAATATATTATTCAATTGACTCGGCAGTTTCTAAGAATAGATTTAATAAGATATTTATGCAATCTGTAAATTGATTTATGCCTTCAGTGACATGCAAGTTGTTTGTGGTCGTTAACTTAATGAACATACTTCTGATTGTCAACTGTTCGAGTGACAATTAAAAGCAATTAAAGTAATCCTCATTATTCATAAAAGCATTGTTGCAATTATATCACCGCGTTTTATTATTAGTTATTAGACTTATTTGCAAATATTAAACTAATATTCTTGAGCGGGCGCTCGAGAATTTGCATAGGTGTTGTTAAAATTCAATTATAGTTTTATATGGGTGCAAATAGTTTGCTGAATTACCATTTAATTAACCCGTTGATTAAATTAAAGTATCAATTAAAGTTTAGTGTTCGATGAAGTTTGTGTCATTTGAAAGAAAAACTGTGATTTGATTTTGTTGTATTGTTTATAAACAATCAGTTAAATTTTCTGAAGAAATTTACAGACATATCTGGGTACTGAAACAACTGCAAGGTAGTCTATAACTGATTTGTTTTCTTTCATTTTAAATCATTGATTAAAATATTTAGTATGAAACTTTTCATTGCATTTTTTGTAGGTATTTTTAAACTGTTCAAATGATCCTAATATTCTTTGTAAAACATTAAAAATTATATCTATGTTATTCTTAAAAGTAAACCATAGCTTCGTTACATGAGAAATTTGTTTGAAAGATCTCTGAATTAAATGCTACATTCACAATGTCATTAGTTATATAGTGACAAGAGCTTTTTTATAAACGTATTTTTGGATCAAACACAGAACTATTAGTTCCAAAAAGTGCTTTCCTGTCAATACATTAATATAACGCATGACATTTGACATTTTAAACCTAAAATAATCAAATGTTTACATACAATTCAAGTAGTAGGTCTACATTAGGTGAATAATGTTATTAAACTGTACCAGTTAATACATTACAAGCTTCTATTACACAGTAGAGGCTGATGTATTAACTAGTACTATAGAGAATGAAATTTGACTATGCAAGATTAAATATTAATTTAATGAAACATTTAAGCACATAAACGCAATTCAAGAATTGAAGCATTAGTATGTTCTGAAGAGTCCCGCTACCCAACCTGGGATTCATCCAGTGGTTCAATCTCAGGATTTTTGGCAAGATATTTCTTATATTTTCTAAAACTTGTCCAATGTTACCAATTGCCACTATAAAATCATCTAATGTTTCGATTAGATTTGTATGTCAAATTTTTTACAGATCTGCATAGTACAAATTTAGAATTAAATTGTGTTATCTGTAATTTGTGAAAAAAAATTCAATTTTGGTCGCTTATTGGCATGAAAGAATCAGCAAAAAAGCTAATATTCAAGTTAAATTGATTATTTAGCACTCGCGATATATTAGACCTACTTTAAGTTATATTTCATATTATTTTACCAATAGAATTACAAAATATGTGATTAAATGTGATTTTCATTTTCTTATTTTAATTTAAATTATTAATCATTTAGAAATTTTCGAAACAAAGCATACTAGTATACGCGATATTTTTATCGAGATCAATATCCTAACATAATCAGATCAGATTGGATTTCTTTATGTTATCCGCAACTAGTATGTTCAACCTATTGCCGATTTTTATTCGCAACCATTTTCTACTATCACACCATCATTGAAGGTACTTCGCTGAAAATAGCCCGAGGGCGATCGATTGCATTTGTGTCAAACTTAGCAGCACACATCGATAATGACGAACAGCTTCATCAGTTAACTATGATGACTATCAATCAGTCATGCTGGTTGATTTATGACTAGACTAGGCCGTTTATTGCATCTATTTCAGTCAGCAAAAAATCAACGGAATTTGTCAAAAATTGCAAATAAAATTAAATACTTTCTCAAAATTCACCGGATTGATCCGCGTTGTTACGCTCAAGAAATTATTATTTTATTAGAGCTCTAATCCGAATTTTAATTCTTTGTGAATGCATATATTAAAAAAATTAATTTTAAAGTTGGTATCTCACAAATTGGAAAAAAATTAGCGACTATCGAGCAACATTTAATAACTTTTGTTAGTTTCAAATTTTAAATGAATATTCGGGCAAAAAGTGGATTCTAAATTTTGAAACTGCACCCTTTTGCTATTTTATCTTTTTGTCCAAGAATTTATGTTATTTTAAATCACAGCAATGCAAAACAATAATGGCAGTTATATAAACAGTACAAAATTAACTCTTTTTAAAGAATAACAGAGTGATGTCAGACGATCGTGGTCAAAAGAATGTAAACATTTTGTTTACATTCAAATTTTCTGCTGTTATTTTTTACATTATTCTGATTCAGATCTCTCTTCTGATTTTAAAACATTTATTAAAAAAATACTTCTAAGATCTTCTCAACAATTACTATTTGCTCTAATTACTTGAGTATTAGTTCAATTCATTCGAATAATTCTATATAATTTTCATAGCTGGAGCGCTTATTGGCATTAAACGTTGATCATGATCTTTCACGCTGGTTTATTTGTGACACTGTTTTATGTTCTATTTCTCCACAAAATGAAATCGGCGATTAGATGAAACGCATCCTACTGAGCCTCAAAACCAAGAAAGAATGAACTTGATTTTTCTTTATATGTTTGAGCTCAATATCTTTGTCTTCAACTCGCGTGACATTGTAGGGCATTGTATGACATATAGTACAAAGCCTTTTCGTCTACAAACACTGTAGTTTTTCTACGTAGTGAAAGTTGCCTGGAGACCTGTCGATGTCCTATCACGACCCGCTGTGCGAGCAAACAGACAGTTAAGTTAATTACTTTAATGAAGCGACTCGGATTTGACGACAAGTCAAGGGGTGATAGTGTGAACGACTTTCACACCGCAGGTGTACAAGGATGCGATGAGCAATGTTGTTTGTCGCCCGTTTTGCTGTACGCAATTTGTCACAAAATATCAGTGAATTCTGAGCTCAAAAGTATGCAAATATATTGTTTGAGTATATTCAAGATTTATAAATATAAGCCAAAAAAATTAAATAATGGATTAAATTGATTTAATAGATTCAGTAGCGTAGGCCTGGACCATAAAAAATCGTCCAATGTGCGAGTAATGTTCTTTTTTAGACATTTACAAATTTTTAAAGTTTTTCAACAACCTGTATTTTTTTATCCGATAGTTTATAAATAAACAATTCCGCCCCATGTAAAAAGTACCACCCGGGCGACTCGCCCTGTCAGTAAATCAGTTCCTAAAATATTATATTTTGTCACATAAAAGAGTTATAAATAAACTATATAGTTTACTTATAACTCTATCATTGCTATAATATGTAATAACTAAATTTCACACGCTTCTTGTAATTTTTTTACAATCTTTAATAATTACTGAACATACTATTGTTTACATATTGTATCTTATTTTCAATCATTTTTCAATGAACTGATTGCATCTTGCAAGATTCTGAGTATTTACTTTTAAAAATAAATTCTTTGTTTTATAATATTTATATAAAACACATGAACTACAATAGTGATAAAATTATTACGATTAAATTTTATTTTCCTTAAATGACCAACTTCTGCCATCTACATAATCATCAATGTTCATTCATTTGGTTGTGCAGTAACTTTACATTTGATCTAGTTACTTGTTAAACGCATCGTTTTGAAATATATATAAAGCTCATTAGTCGCTAGACAAAAGTTAATGCGCTTCATTCACCTAACAGGAAGTCTTTGTTGCATTCAAGACATGATTGCGAATAATAAACAGGAGTCCCAGTGATGTAACAAAATCTTTGATGCATTGATTCGCGTCTCTTAGATGATCTTGTTTAATTTTCTTCCCTACTTCCCGTTTCAACCCCTTACATTCGACTGTAATGAGAGAGGCGTTTAATTCTATCGAAATGGACCAACACTAAATGATCTTTAATTTACTACTGATTCCGTGGAATTTCACTTTGATCCATTTTTGAAGTTTACATGCATCGCATGAGTGTAAACTTTGTAAAGGATATATTTCTAGACTTACAAGAAAATCTTATTTCTTTGCTTTAGAAAAAATAATTGCAATTTGGTATTTCAATGATTCTTTTCATATATTTTCTACTGCATTAACGGAATCTTCCACTTTCATTTTATTTCATACAAAGTTTCATTCAAACTTATTAATTTACGTTCAAACAAAAAGATTGTCAATAATCAGAAATCCCTGAGAAACTATTTTGCCGTCTTACGTTCTAATGTTAAGATTGTATTTAATTTTTTTAATTCGCATACTTTCATTACCCGTCTTCTACTCTTTTCATGCCCTCGGCTCTCCATGACGCACGTCAAGTCATTACGGATCTAATTGTCCATTAATCATGCCCGCCTGGCGGGGTGTCCGCGGTTACCCTTTGGCAGTCGACGACGAGTCGGCGGGTGAAGGTGCTACTCCCTCAGACCTCTCCCTTAGCTTACCTCACGTCGGAGAGGTTTAGGGGCGAGTTAGTCAGGGCCACTAGGGCGCAGCGTTGTCTTGTCGTCACGCTTCGTGATTTTTATGTAAGATGAAACCAGTGATGCATCAAAGAGGGGTACATAGTAGTTTTTGCCCCTCCAGATGGTTAAGTTTGGTATATAAATAATATGAGTAAGTTAATAACTTTTTCATTAATAACTGATTAATAACATTTAATAACTGATTTCCGTCAATTAAATATTTTTTAAAAATTAAAGATTACATATTGTATAATCTATTCATTCATATAATCAGTGGTTTCATTGATTGCATGAAATTTAATCTTTATATTTGAATGAAAAATATAACGATTTAGTTTATTAGCAATCCTTTTTAATAGAATTATTAAAAACCTAATTTGATACTCATATAAGTCATAACTTTATAATTAAAGCATTTTCTCGACAAGAAATTAAAGAAGATGTAGCCTACCTGTCGTTGATCAGATATTTCTGACTCCGCTTACCACTCATGAAACTATGAATTGGCTGCGCCAAATCCCTTAAAAAGAGAACAATAGGATTCAAGAGAGGGGAGGGATCTAGTAAATTCGAGGCATGTGATTGTTGGTTGGTTATAAAGGGTTTGATGCGGACTAAAATGAATCTCGATCATCGCTACGGTGATTTTTAATAGAGTGCGATTTAACTGATATTGTGATCAAGAGACACTATCGGGAACCAATCCGTAGTAAAATTATTCAAGACGTGACATCTTTAAATTACTTTAAAATGAATTCCATAATTCTATTAAATAAGAAAAGTAGTAATTTGATACTGTAGAAATTATAAGAAAAGGTATATTAAATATGTATCTGTATTTACTAATATGTATTTACAAGGTAATGAATATAAATTAATTATATACCGTAAGTTTATATCACTTAAGCTTTTATTTATATGAGTATTAAGTAGTTTTATTGACAAAATACTAAATTTCAATTCTTTTTTATTTGATATTTTAATTTTACTTTTAATTTTAAGTGCAATGAGTTCGTAAATTATATTATTTCAATTATTTAACAAACCTGTGATTAATCATTTTTTATCATTAACCTATCAGAAGTGACTTTAATTGAATTCTTTTATATATCGCTATTTTATTATTATTTTTGTTATAATACATAAGATTTTTATGAAATATGCAAAACATAATTTAAGTACCTTTTTATAATAGCATATCGAAAGCAAATCCAAGGTGGTTGTCTGATTGTTACATGTTACGCACTACTTTGTCAAATACAATAACAAAAATTAGGCGAAAAGTTAATTTTTTCTATTAGTATATTAAATTTTTATACTCATTTATTAACCTTCAAAAATGATTAAATAATTATCATCTTATGTCATGCTTCAAGATGAGCGGTAGTACAATATTTTCTCTCGTAAATGTTGCTTATGTTTTCTATGCAAAAGTTCTCTTAATTAAAATAGCAGAATTATACAGAATGTGAAATGCATATTAAGTAAAGTATGCAACAAATACAATATAAATACGCAGAGTATTAAAAAATAATTTATACTTTACATTTTTGATTGTAACAAAACATGTTCGATGGTGTAAAGTTACTTTAGCTGTCAAACAATGTAACATTGAATGTAGCAAAGTATTCATCTTAAGTTATTTAAGCAAAAATTGCTGTTCTTTAATCTGCCGTATACAAAAATTGCCTAATATTTCATCTTTTAAGAAGTTAAAGAACTCTTTCAAACAGCTTCATTGGATGTGAATGTATTCTTTTGATGTTTTTCAGTATTTGACATTCGTATACAAGTAACAAATTAATTTTTTGGATGAAGAAGCTAAACGTAAGAATAATTCCTTAATGTGTTTAAAATCTAGATCTACTGCAAATATTGATTCGATCATGCTAGCTGCTTCAGTTTCTAAATACAAAGATCTCAATGATTGGTCATCGTCTTCTGAACCTAAAGATGCTCCTTTTCTAAGTAATAAACTAACGCCTTGGAATTTCAATCAATCAGTTATAACACCAGCTTTTCCCAGTTCTCGATGTTGCTCTCAAGATTCAAATGATCTCCAACAATCAACTTTAAGTCCAAACAATCTTGAAATGTCTCCTCGTATAAACTCTAACAATGAAATTATTTCAATTGATTGCAATCGATACAGCTCTGTAACTTTTGATCAGACCATCAGAGAAACAGCGAAACATAACAAAGATAATATACCGCATTATCTTCATTATCATTCACGAATAGATTCAAAAACAAACACTGAAAGTAATGGTGTAAGAATTGAGTCTCCACTCTGTACACCACACGAAATACTCAATCCAAATCTTGGCCATTACTCCTCCATGTTAGATAGCCATTACTGTTCACGTGGTACGTCTAACGTAAACACCTGGCCAAACGCTAATCTATACTCCCGCGTGACCTCACAGATGTCTGCCAATTTATACCCTCTTGCCTGGTCTTCCTTCGGATTCTCGAATCCATCAAAAATGTTGGAAGCATCCTTGAAGCTTGATCACGCGGTTGATTTTGACTCGTTACGGCCCTGGTGGGACTACGGGGCTTACCCTGGAAACTTTTTAAATAATCATTTTGTCGAAAACAATCAGTTTACTGATTATCCTAGTTTTTCTTCATTGGCTCAATCGAATCAATCTCCTTTCTTGCCTGCTTGTATGTTATCACAAAATATGCTCAAACAATCGGCCGAAACATTCAGAATGGATTCTCTATCTCCATATGGATCTGATTACAGAGAAATAACTAATAATCCGCTCTTAAATGATGGGACTGGAGTTCGGTGTCAACCTAGACCGCTGTGTGACTGCATGGATTGCCGCGAAGGGGTTGGAAATACACACGGTTTGGAAAGTTTGGATGTTTTTGATCCGCTTTCATTACAGCGTCGCACGATGCACAGTTGTCACGTAGCGGGTTGCGGCAAAGTATACAACAAAACTTCTCATTTGAAAGCGCATTTACGATGGCATACTGGTAGGAATATATTATGGAAAATTAAATATTATTAAAATTGGATTAGATTTAATTATAGTTCTCGAGATTTATGATTTTGATATGTTATAAAGTAACAGGTAATAGTTACTTTACTAGTTATTAACTTAGGCTCATGTTTTAATACAAAATATAATTCGATATAAGGTAATAGGATCAACAGCCAAATACTTGATTTTTCTTTACTTCTCGATTGACACAATTAACACAATTTATCTTATAAATGAATGGAATAATGAAAAACTGTTTCAAATAATAAAATTTTATTATGAAGCAACAATTATGTTTTGTTTTATTTATTTCATTTTTTAATCTGAGACGTAGCCGTTATAACAAACGAATGAAATCAACATCAGCTGTAACATTATATAATTTATATCGCAAGAATTGATTACATTAAGATACCAGTTCTCATTATTTCAGGCGAGCGACCATTCGTTTGCAACTGGTTATTTTGCGGAAAGAGATTCACGAGATCCGATGAGCTTCAACGTCATCTAAGAACCCATACTGGAGACAAGAGGTTCTACTGCTCTGTGTGTCAGAAGCGCTTCATGCGAAGCGATCATCTCACGAAGCATCTTCGCACTCACACCTCGGCGAACGAAACTTTCGGTAAGGTTTCGAGTAAAAGTCAACGTGAAATCAAATCAATATCGCCATTGGACAAGAAGGACGGTAACAATGGTGGTAGAAATAAATCTTAACATTACTAGTAATGTGCACCGTAAGATTATTAAGATGAGATTTTCTTTTATTTATGAAATTATGAAATATATTAAAGATATACATGATGTTCTAATTTATAACTCTTAACGAAAACGAAGTAACTAAGTCAAAAATAAATATTAATTGTTAGTTTTTTGCTTTCTTATTGAAGATGAAATTTGGCATCTGGCTGAAAAATGTCACTTTGATAACTTTTTGGGTTCATGATGCTTCTACGAAAAACTTAAAATTTTAATTTAACCATGCATTAAATTAGAGAAATTTCTCAATTCGATTGATTTTTGTTTAATATTTATGAGAAAGTTATTCAAAACGGATCGCTGTATGGGCATCATATGTCTACAAATACAGTATATATAACAAAAGCAGCTTATCTCTGTTCCGAAATTTGCCAGCAGTTTTTTTTGAATATCGAGACGAATTCAGTGCAGAGGACTCACACCCTTTGGGACTAATGATTAAACATATTTTTAATTATCATGAAATGAGAATATACTGTATGAATAACTATAGTTCAAATATATTAGGTGCTTTACTGTAATGACATGATTTCAATCATAGTTTTATTGCTAACTTAATGAAATTACCGGTAAGCCTTTTTTAAGTTACATGTCTAGTTTTAAAATACTTGCATACGTATAACTGATCAGTATAAAGTTATTGTTTAATTTGATTATTTTATTCTTATTTAATATTGAAATTTTAAAGTATTAAAAATTCTATACTTTGCAAGCTTCCTTCATTTATGCTGTAAATTAAAACAACTGCTTGATTTACGTCGATGTTAAAATAATTTTAACATTAAAAGTAGCATATATACAGAAATAATAATATATTAGCCATAACAGAGTCGATAAATATGATAAGCACACAATGTTTCAGAAATATATATAAAAAATATTTTTTGGGAATTTCTCTCGGTTATAGAGAACCACAGTGGCAGGCTGATCAAGGATCAGGCCCCCTGTCTCCATATATGGGGCCTGCTACATGTTCATTCACCTGTTTCGTAATTTAAAAACTTTTCAAGGAAATTTCATCATTAAATTAGATTATTTGGAGTCTTTTCGACAATAATGCTCTCTGATTTATTGAATTGTCTAGCTTTTGTGGGAACTTAACTATCATTTGCTGTCTATCGATCTGTGCTGCATTTCATTGATTAACTGACCGAGCATTACTATTATTGCTCAATCCAAGTCGATGCTTTATGATTATTCAGATCAAATCATTGAAATGGGTTATGATTTGTTTTCTACGAGGTAATAATAACCTTCAGCCAATATTCACAATTTGAAAATTATATTATTGTATTAATTATTTTAATTTGGGATTTGGATATAATGCATGGATACAAATGTAGTAGTCGTTTTGAAACTGTGAATAACGGATGAAAGGAGTTTATAAACCTCAACGAAACTAATTAGGCCTGCAAATACTGCAATGATTTCATGCGAATGATTAGGTTTTGACTTGAATTAATCCAGTGGCGGATCCATAGGGGGGCGATTTATTATTGACCCCCCCCCCCCTAAGTAGTCGTTTTATTTTTTTACATGTTAAATTAAAGCTGGAAGGAGAAATCGCTCCCCCCTCTACATAGTTGATATAATTTTTTATTTGCTAATTTAAAGCTTGATGGTGCGATCGCCCCCCCCCCCACCCGTATATAGTAAACATACAGTTATTTTAATTAGATGTAAAGCTGGCAGGCTGATATAGATACAGATATATATTATATATTTTGACTGTCTAGAGAGCATGCAATGTTATAAAGTTGTGCTGAAAAACTTAGTCTATAAACAAAAAATAAATAAAAAAAGGTCGTTAGTTTTATGAATTGAAACTAAATCGCCACCCCTCCCCCCCCCCTCCCCTACTGGATTGCCTAGATCCGCCACTAAATTAATCTGTGCGGTCAAATATGTAAGAGATAAAACACATGAAACAAATTACAATGAATATAAAAATATATAAGCTCCAATTAATAATGAGGGAATTACCTCAAATTGGATTTTTTAATATTTGCAGTGAAAAGTTTTGTTATAGTACATTCTGTATATGTTTATCTCAAAAAACAACTATTACAATTAAATAAATACAACATATTTATTTTTAAATCTCAAACTTTATTCTGAGTGCCATTATTATTATTTTTTCTGAGATTTGAGTTTATGATTTTGTAAATACATGCAGATCTAATAGTTTGCAAAGATTGGGTCATTTTTAAAGTAAGCCATCTCGTGAAAAGTTTAAAATTAGACTTAAGAGTTTTTTTGATTTCAGATGAAGAGACAACATGATTTGGATAAAAAATAATTCTATGATAACATCTCCCCATGGTAATTATTTTGGTTCTTCTACTGATAAAACAGTATTTACAATTACAACATAAAAAATAAATGTAACAAATATTAGTAAATGAGTTGACGTAAATGTACGTGTTCAAATGGATCATAGATGATTTAACAATGGCTTGTTCAAATGTTTATCGTTCAAATTCTCATCCTAATCACGGTAACGACCGTGTCTTGCGTTTTCTAGCGTTATTTCTTAAATCATCCCTAATGTTACAGCAACGCCGCGGTCTAAATTCACAGCAGTAATGACAAGCAGTGAAACCAGCAACCAGCTGAGCATTAGATCAGTTATATTTGTCTTGCGTTTTGACAGTTAAACTACAACATGCGATCCTATTTAGGAGTAAAATTAGTATTTTCTACTCAAAACAGCAATGAGTAGTAATTTTCCAAGAAGATTGAGCAAAATGCGATTTTGCAAAGGAGAAGTTGTATTACAGTTGTACACAATCATTGGCTGCTTAACTTAATGACGCGTGATTCAAGCATATGGTATATCAATCTATTGCAACTAAATTTTAAGTATCTCTACCGGCAAATTATTAAAAAATATATTAAATTTTATAAATTGTAATATGAAAAGAAATAAAGGTTAAATACCTCATTTCAGCTAAGCTGTCGGACTGTTCTGAAGGCCTTCATTTCTAGGATGTTCTTATATCTTTGAATAGTTATGGCTTTGGATTTCTTATAGTTTTTTTATCAAATTGTTAGGCTCAAAGCTACAGGAAAAAAGTTTTCTGGTCACCCATCAGGAAAAATTAACACACCTTTAAAATTATTTTATTATTTATCAATTATGACACGAAATAATAATTACATATGAAAATTTGTTAATATTTTTCAAAATTAATCACAAGCAATTAGCTGCAGAAAATAAATTATATCATGACACGCATATATATATATATATATATAGTAAGCATATTGTGAATATTTTCATTATTTTAAATTAATACGCTTAGAACTAATCATAGTTAATGTAAATGAAATTATTGTTTTCTGTGTTAATGGTACTAAATAAAAATTATTAACAAAATATTTTATAATAAAATGAAAGAATTTTTTTTATTTTATTAGTTCTCTTCTTACTTTTTTCTTTAGTTCTGCTATTTTAATCAATTTAGTTTCAATTGATTCATCATGACGAAAATTCATCCAATATAAAAAAAGCATCCATCTAATCATTTGTATTACGTTGAAAATATCTCTAAACCTACACATGCTCTAATTAATGACCAACCCACAACCAGTCGTAAAAATCACGTGGTTACTCATTTGTGCATTTCATACATTTCTCTCTCCTCTCATCTCAAATCTTCTTTATTGCACCCGATGGACCAAGATTTCTGTCGAAACTCGTAGAATTCTCTGGAAATGCATTTAGTAACGAGCAAGAGAAAACAAACACGTTACTGGTTGCTGTGATATTAAGCAACTGCACTTATACAGTATGTCGCTTTGCGTGTTTAAATTTGGAACGATTCTCACTTAAATATTTGATGAAAATATTCATTTTTATGAAGGTTATACTAAATTTAAATTTGGAATACAATGGCAATTTAAAAAAGAACTGAAAGGCCCATTTTAGACACATTTATTAAAACTTATATTTGTATCTAGAGTAAATCCGATCATGAATATTTTGTCATATATAAAATATCATGAATTTAAATCAAGAAAAAACAGACGCAGCCGTATGTTTCTTTTTCCTTTCTTTCGATTGACAATTAAAGCAAATACTTTAATTACTTTAACATTTTGTCTGTTCCAATACAAATTAATTTCTTTAATATTTATCTAGTAATAATAATAAATTTACATATCTCAGCAAAACAAAGCAAACAAATATTAATTGTCTTTGGCTTCTCTTAAGATTGTTCCTTTTAACGTAATTCTTCATTTTGCGATTGTAATTTTTTCGGGTTTAGAAGATAATTCTATATATCCCCCC
>JAQIXG010001304.1:0-23006 GCA_034700105.1 Oconnorella tubifera
ATTATGCGATAATCATCCATGGTGCAATGAAACTAAGAGGAAGTTTGATCTCAAGAGCAGTATTGAGAGATAATCATGTATGGCACAACTGACCATTAAGGCACTATTCGGCGCCAAAACGAATACGTAGTAAATATTCTGTACAGCCCTAAGATATTCATTTTGTTTCAATTCATTACATTAGTGTAATTAATTGTGTTTATTTGATTGGTTTATGTCAATTGCTGTGAAATATATATATTATTTTTATTTCAGAAAAATTGGTTGAATTCAATATTCTGGTTTGGCTCCGATGCAACAAATGTAATGAGTTAACTTTTTAATTTTTAGTTTTAACCCTTTAGTTAGGTTATAGTTTTGATCAGAAAGAAAGATCAAGGAACAAGATTGTGGCTTGGGAGAAGGGTACAATGGGAAGAAATATCACTGATTAAGACAATAAACTGTAGGCTTGGAAGAAGGGTACAGCGGGAAGAAAGATCAGAAAATAAGTCATTAATCTTTGTAATTGTTACCTGTAGGCTTGGAGAAAGGGTACATTGGGATGAATGATTGATAAGAGAATTATATCATGTAGGCTCTGTAGAAGGGTACATCAGATTGGAGCTTAAAAAATATGATCTTAAACTAGAAGCTTGGTAGAAGGGTACATCTGAGAGGATGATCACATAACAATACTATATTTCAACAATTCAGTTGTTATCATTTCTCTGTCGTATAATTTTAATGACTATCGCGCCTGATCAACACTGATATTTACTAGACATTTATTAAAGTTTTGTAATGATGGTATTTGCAAGTTGGTTATGTTTTGTTTTCTGTCAGGTCTATTGCGTTATTTGTGGTTGTGGTGGTTGCTTGTTTGTTTGCGAAAACTCTGGTTGCAACAAGTCAGTAACTTCAATAGTTCTAGTTAATATTTTAAAAGTAATTAATACAATTTTTGTTAGCTTTATTTTTCTATAACAATAAAACTAAATAAATAAATAAGTTAATAAAATAAAGTTTATACGTGCTTGCTTCGTTATTCTAAAAGGTAAATTATATACTGTAATTATTTGTCATTTTATTGTAGAATATTGCATTAAATTATGCATTTTTTGAAGCACCATATTGTACAGTCTATTGCGTTGAATTATACATTCTTTAAATCATCATATTGTATACATTCTTTAAATCATCATATTGTAGAGTCTATTGCGTTGAGTGTCTCGTTCGATTGGTTGATCCAGCTGAACCATGTAAAGTTAAGGAGTGCTCTCCTTGGTTTTGCTATCTATGTCGCTCTCAGGCTCCTCCCACTTCTGTCAATCAATCTTTGACTCCGCCCATGAGTAGAGAATTAAATGCTTGCAGGCTAAAGGGGCGGAGTGATTGGATTGATAGGTTGGGACGTGCCTGTCAATCAAGGCCTTATCTAGGGGTAGGTGTGGTTTAGTTTTTAAGATTGTAATAAATTAGATTTTGTTGTTTATTATTATTATTATTACTTTTAGTATTAAAAATATATATTATTATAGTATTTTCTATTTGAAAAGAACTTGCTAAATGTTTGGAAATTTAAATTGATAATAATACTCAGGTTCAAATCCTGATGTAATGTAAGAAGTTATCACTTTTTGGACCCTTTAGTAAGATGATTTTCTCTACTTTATGTCAAACTTCTTATATCATGTCGTGTTCTCTGTTCTGCTAGTTGATGTACCCTTCTCCCAAGCCTGCTCACACTCTCATCTCTAATACATTTCATTCTTATATACCGTTCTCCAAAGAACTGACTTATTCTCTAATCTTCCTTCTTGATGTACCCTTCTTCCATGCCCGCAATTAATCCATTATTGTTCAATAATCGTAATACAAAAACTTTCAGACGATTCCTCTTTCAATTTCTGAAAAAAGAGGCATCAGAGTCTTGTCCCTGTTTGATGGCATTGGTTCAGGTTGAAATTTCATTTTTAGAATTCTGTATTTTTTATATTTTTTCATTAGTTATAACGTAATCTTATATTACTGTTTGTGTTGGTGGGGGTAGACTTTAATTTTGTAGACAATCTTTTGTGCATTGGACTTAGCTTGCATTAGGATCGTTTGCCAAAGCTCAGTAGCGGAGTGGTCAAGTGCTGGACACAGACGCAGCGAGTCCGGGTTCAATTCCCATATATGTTCATTACATTGTCAATTTGCTGCACCCTTTAGTAAGACAGCTACATCTGAGACATGGTTCATTCAATACTGCAATCCTGATGTTACACCTATACTTCTTTATAAATTATTTATTTTTGATTTTTAATCTATCGCTTTATTTAAAATATTATTTACGTCTTTTATTTTAAATTTTTGATATTTCATGTATGTGACTTATATTAAATACTTCTAATTTTCTTCCATTTTGATATTTTTACTGTATCAAAATACACTTTCAGATTTCAGTTAGAGTAACGTTTCCATTCTATATTTTGCGGTATTTTTCTATTGTTCCCCAGGCGTGGTAGCATTGCGTCAGCTGGGTGTCCACGTTGACGCGTACTTTGCAAGCGAGATAGATCCTGATGCCATCCTAGTGACACGCGTCAGACATTGTGACACCGTCCGACAGATAGGATGCGTGTCAAAGATTGACAGTGATGTGGTAGGATTAGAGATATAACAAGTTTTTGTGTGAATAAAGTGGTTTGTTTGGTTTTTTTTCATCATCTTTTGAGTTCTAATAGATGCAACAAACAAGTGATTTGTCAGTATGTCTGAAATGATATGTGCTTGTCTGTCTGTGTTGTTCTCTGTATCAACCTGTGTATCTCTGACAGTTTTTATGTACTTGTCTGTCTGTCTATCCATCTCTCTTTCTATTTGTCTGTTAAACCATCCATTGATGAAACTGTTCAATCATCCATCTGTCCATCCATCAATTAATTTATCCATCCATTCGTCTCTTAAACAAGTTTCAGTATTTAAACCTTTCTTTAATAGAAAGAAAGGACATTTTAAAAATTACATTTCAGCTCAGACAGATAGGTCCTATAGACCTTCTCATTGGTGGATCTCCTTGCAATGATTTCTCATCGGCCAATCCCGGCAGAGGAGGCCTGGAGGGTTGCGGAATTTATACTTAGTCTAATTTTCAAAGATAAATTGTTTAATTATTGTCAAGTTTTCTTTATTTAAATTGTGACTACATCGGGTATAAAGATCAGTGAACAAGACAATAAACTGTAGGCTTGGTAGAAGGGTAAATCAAGAAAATAATCTGTAAGCTTGGTAGAAGAGTACATAAGGATGAAATGTCATTGTACAAGACAGTATACTATTGGCGTGGTGGAAGGGTACATCCGAAGGAGTGATTCTAACTTCCATGATTAATTAAATCTTTTTAAACCAAGATGGCCGACTAAATTCGCCGTTTTGCCTTGTTCTTGTTTCAGGTTCATCTGGTCGGTTGTTCTATGAGTACCATCGTGTTCTAAATGCTCTGCATCGTGAAGGGCGGCCATTTTGGTTCCTCCATGAGAACGTAGCAAGCATGGATGATGATACAGTTCAGACGATGTCTAGCTTTTTAGATGTAGTACTGAGCTTTCTTTTATTCTTCCTTTTTTTCTTTTGAGGGTGTATTTTGGCAATCTTAAATGGATGGAGTAGTAACCATAATTCTAGCCTTAATCTTAATTGTTATTTTTATTTGCAAGGAGCCCTAATGCTTGCAGTAGTTTTAGCCCTAACCTATTATTATTTTTAAATGACTTAGTTTCAATTTTAATGCTGTAATGTTTATTTTTTTATGCTTTTTGCCAACAGCTCACTGGCTTCTTAGTTTAGTTTCTTCTACTTTTTAGTGTATCTCTCACAGTTTTTGAGTATTTTTTAATGTATCTTTAGTTCTAATTGAATGTGTTTGTTACCAGTGTTCGCATATACGTTTAAACGCAAGTGACTTTAGCGCTCAACACAGACCAAGGTACTTCTGGGGAAATCTACCAAACATGTACATGTATGTACTTAATTCATATACTACACAAACAGTCACATTGGAAGAGCATTTTGTGAACTGGGCATAAGAGCCAAAATGTTTGCATGGGTGTCACAATAACTAGTCTACAGAAACAATACTAGTCTATACAAGCTAGTAACAATAACTATTCTACTAGTATATATTTGGTCCTTGACACTAGGTCTACCAACATTTGGTCTACCAACATTTGGTCTACCGACATTTGGTCTACCAACATTTGGTCTACAGCAACATTAGGATTAGGGATAGGATTAGGGTTACGGTTAAGGACTAGATTTTTTATCTAGGGTTAAGATAGATCAAATGTCAGTATGCTTAGTGTCGTAGACAAAAAGTGTATAGAATTGTCTTGGTGCATTTTGTTGATCTCAATACACACAATTCACAATATTGACATCATTTAATATTGACATTTTATTATTGAATATTATATAGCATTTAATAAATAGAAATTGTAAAGTTACTTATTTAATTAATTAATTAAATTATTATTAATACAATTAAATATTTTTTCTGCTGTTAAATTTGTGCTGCTGTGATGCTAATACTCACAAATTATAGCTTTTTTAATTGTTGAAAGCTGAAGATGATTTTTGTGATCTATTCTAACTTATTGCTAAAGAGGTCAGCCAGTGATTTAGTTTTGATAAAAGATTCGCGTTAAATCTTCTTGTTTTTTTCAATGAAAATAAATTGTAAATTTGTAAATAAATTGTAAGAAAAGAATGTTTTTTAATTACAGACCACCACAGTATTCAGGCAGATCATGCATTGCGCTGCCAATGGAAAACAGTTTCGTAGAGGAGGAGGCGGAGCTAGAAGCCCGAAATGTAGTGAGATCTGAACTGGATCAGCCTCAACTGCGCGATGTTCTCTTGCCAACTAGAATCGCTAAGGTTGCTTGGGAGAAGGGTACATCAGGAAGAATAATTAGATGATAAGATAATAAACTTTAGACTTGAGGATTGTTGGCTTAGGAGAAGAGTACTTGAGGAAGAAAAATCAGACGATTGTGTGGCTGATTAATTGATTGATTAACTAACTGGTAGCATTACTGATTGATTGATTAATATATTGACTGATTGATTTATTAACTGTCTGATTGATTGATTGAATGATTGCTTGATTGATTGATTAATTGATTGATTGATTTATTGATTGATTGATTAACATAGGTAGATAAGATTCGTACAGTAACTACAGGAGCTAATTCTCTGAGACAAGGAGATGTAGAGATGGGCACATCTACAGATACGCTCTGGATACCAGAGCTTGAGAGGTCTGTTTGTCTATTTTTTTGTCTGTCTGTCTGTTTATTTATTTGTTTGTTTTCTTGTCTGTTTTCTCTCACTCCTTATTTATCTCTTTCTCTCTCCTTATCTGTCGCTCTCTGTCTCTTTCCCTGGCTATTTCTCTCTCTCTCTCTCTCTCTCTTTCTGTGTCTTTCCCTGGCTATTTCTCCCTCTCTCCTTCTCTCCCCTCTCCCTTTCCCCCTCCCTCTCTCGCTCTCTCTCTCTCTCTCTCTCTCTCCCTCTCTCTAGCTCTCTCTCTCTCTCCCCTCTCTCTCCCGCACTCTCTCTCTCTCTCTCTCTCTCTCTCTCTCTCTCTCTCGCAGACTCTTTGGCTTTCCTCAACACTACACTGATGTAGCTGACATGACTGTGACTCGTCGTAGAAAACTAATCGGTCGTGCCTGGAGCGTTCCAGTCATCAGACATCTCTTGGGGCCCCTACAACAGTACTACGCCCCCTCACCCCCCTCTTTCATCATCTAAGGGGTTGGGTGGAGCCCTCTCCCCATGCCTGCGGTCTATAAGGGCTGGGATGGGGGAGAGAATAGGGGCTGCTAAAATTTCTGCGGTGATCTCATTATAGTGTTGATAATTTACTTTTTATTTTCGCACGCGTACGTTTTTGTAATCAGACTTTTTTATTCGGATCGTCTAATGACGTTTGTTTTAGTTCTTGTTTTAAGTGAAATTCAGTGTATTTGTTCTCAGGAATAAAAATTAGTTGTAGTTTTATACTTGATTCGTCGTTCCTAAGAAGGAATTATTTACTCAACTGCATACAGTATTACGAGTCATAGCGATACACACACTTTGTATACAACTAGTCACTACGTAGAATTTTTACACTGAAGTGACTTTAGTGAGACAAACTCGATGCTGATGATTTCGTTGAATAATTTTTTAGTTTTTCATGTTTTTTTAGATTTATACATTCGTAATGTGTTTTAGTTTTTCAGCTCAACTATGATCATCGAGTAATTTTCGTTTTCAAGTTGGTAAGTTTTTGTTATCGATTTTTATAACTTTTTACTTTGTGATGTCTTGTTAAGGCTGATTGTCGTGTAATTTTTGTTAATATTTTTTATTTGATTTTAGTTTCCATTTTGTGCAATGTTTTTAGTTTTTTGTTTCTCAATAATTTTTTTGGACTTGAACAATTTTAGATCGTTGAAAATTGCAAAAATTTGCTCAATATGCAGTAAATGTACATTATTAATGAGAGTGCTACCTAATGGTTAGACACTAGAATTTGTAATCAACAGGTCCCGTGTTAGAGACTGGTTTAGCTTATTGATCTGTAACTTGCTGCACCCTTTAGTCCATCATTTAAGTCAACAGCTATCAGAGCCTCTGTTCTTATATTGTATATCTTGCTGCACTCTTTAGTGAGACACTTTATTCAACAGCTATCAGAGTGTCTGTCCTTTGACTCTATCTCTTGCTGCACCCTTTAGTAAGACGCTTAATTCAACAGCTCCAAGTGCCTGTATATTCAGACACTCATCATTTTATCTGATTGTTTTAATGTTGTTACAATTTTTAATTTTTTTTATTATTGAAGATATTCTAATTTTATGAAGCTTGATATTATTGACATTTTTTTATCAAATGTCACTCTCCGTTATTGTTTTATTTTCCTGCATAAAACTATTTCTAAGAAAAGAGTTATTTTAGTTAACAGTTTTAGTTAACAGTTTCAGTTAACAGTTTTAGTTAATAGTTTTAGTTAACAGAATTATTAATTATAATTAATAATTAAGTTGTATAATTGAACATAATCTATGTTATGTTAAATCATAATAACTATTCTGTAATGTCAATTGTAGTCATTTTTACATGGAATCTCTATTAATCCCTTTGAAAACTAAAATTTTAAGTTTGAAATCATTTGAAATTATTTTAAGGTGCCCCGTGATTCCAATACAAAAATTATTTACTGTGCTGTGTTCAAAGTTAAGGCAACAGTCTCTTTGTGCTGATGTGACTTCATATAGATTTGTTCCTTTTAAGAGAGATAATGCTTAATTGTTTCAGTTAGTTGTAGAACATTAAAGTGTACTTTTTGTTTTGTTGACATTTTATTCAGTTTCTGCTAATTTGCTAGTCTAATTGACATTTTTAAATCAGTATTTTTTATAATCATATCAGGATTTACAGTAGTCATTTTGTTAATCATTATTGTTCTTAAATATTATCATTTGTTGTTAAGCTATCTAAATCATTATCATCTTTCTCAGAACATAATGCAATCAAAATTGAAAAGAAATTAATTAAGAAATTGCAAGAATCCAGCATTCATTCATTATTCAGTTTCTCTTGTATCCCGACAAAATGGCCCTAAATACATTAACCCGCCAAAATGGCCCCAAATACATTAACCCGACAAAACGCCCCTGTCGTTCATTTAATAACCCTAACCATAACTAACCCTAAACTTAAACCTAATCCTATCACTAACCATAACTATAATCATAACCCAAATTCTTACCCGAACCCTAAAAATTAACAGTCGGGGCCATTTTGACGGGTCATAAGTTTACACCGGGTTTACAATAAATCATTAATAGTATTAAAACTTGTGCTGATGTGACGTTAAGCAACAAATAATCTTCGTGTTTTAATATCATCACCATTCATATATGTTATAAATTCTTTTGGTTGTTTTTAGAAAAAAAGTTGCATGTTATTTTATCATAAACACCGCTCGATTAAAAATCAGAAACAATACTTCTTAAATCCCTCCCCCCCCCCCTTATACCAAATTTATCAGAAATGACTTGCTTTAAAAAATCTAAATCTTATTGTAAACAAAACTAATTAATTTCATCATAGCGTTGATGTTTTATTTGTTAATAAATATTTTAAAAATGTGCGATTTTTGATGACTGTAATTCTTAGTTAGCTACATGCAATTTTACAAGTACAGAACAGAATTGTATCGACAGATTCGACACAAATGAAAGTTTGGGAGTTAATTTATGTTGCAAAGATGACATAGATCATGACCCACGGGCCACGGAGAAAAGGAAGCAAATTTGTTTGTAGACGTCAGACTACGAGCATAGAAAAAAAGAATAAGCAAGAAAAAAGAATAAGCAAGAAAAAAAGAATAAGCAAGAAAAAATGTCATCACATTCGTAGATGATAGAATTTTTTGTCAAACGAGCAAAAAAGTTGTCAGATACAATTTTTGTTACCCCCTCACCCTCAGGAGACCGTTGCGGCGACCCTGCTACTTTATATCATTACAATAATAATAAAATATTGATTAATTAAATATAACTTTCAATTTTCTGATTTTGTAACAAAACAAAATTACGGTCTATTTTTTAATAATTTTAATTCTGAATTAAACTGTACATATTGTATCAGCGAACGAAAACGAAAATTTTAATAAACAAAAATTTAAATTTTACAACAATAACACTTAAATATTAATTATAAAGCAAAAATTTTTAAATATACAACATCATACATTTGACTCTAATAACATCTAAATATGATATCTTCCCACAAATTGGATAGATCGACTATAGTTAGAAAATTAATCAAATTATACGCGATCACCCGAATAATGAAATCAAAAGATGTATAAAAGATTCAGCCGAGTTTACGTTATACTGATTATGAAGTCAGAAGTTTACTGGACTGGGTGTGGCCGAGGGATCTAGTCTCAGGATCAAGAAACCATGGGCCGTAGGCTAGCAGAACGCCGATATATGTTGGCGAGGCCGTGTATTCATACCGTTGCGGTCAGTAAGTCGATAAATTACGCGTAGACGTATGCTCCGCGGGACGACTGCTTCAAACTATATGGAGGATGCAAGTATGCTAGTCATACGTCCTACCAGTCTCAACACTTTTTTCATTTAAAATATAATTAATGATTTTGTTTAGAGGGGCCGGAATGAATTGGTCGCAAAATTTAGAAGAAATTATAAATATGAAATGTACAAAGAAAGATATAAACAAGGGTTAGGGTTAGAAATTAGGGTTGCAAAAAATGCTTTGGCACATCTGCTAAGTATTATGCGGTATATAAATCATGATTTTTAGTACAGAAAAAGTGTTATAACATTCAGTTTATGAAAAAATAAATAAATTTAGTGCAAGAAAAATTTATATTCAGTAGGCCTACAAGAAAAAATAGAGTAGATTGCAATTAGAGTTATAAATAAGATTTAAGGTTTTAGAGATATGTCTAACCTCAAACTAGGGTTAGAATTGTTTTTGAATTCTATAATAATTAACTGTAGGCCTACGAAGGAGTTAAAGCTGCTAAGGAAATGAGTGCCGTATTTAGACCTTGGGGGCCTGAAGCACAAATTTTCGAGACTTCCAAAAAAGGCCAACATAAAACTACTTTCGACAGTGAGGACTTTTTTTTAGTCATTACTCTTTTTTTGCCACCCACGTAAAGAAAGCTTAATATTATATTGGAAGCAACAAATTTTTTTTAAATCTCGGGGGGCCCCCTTTGTCCGGGGGGCCCTCAGCACGTGCTGAAAGTGCTTCAAGGTAATTCCGGCCTTGAAAGAAATGTAGCAAAGAGCGCATGTGAAATCAATGAACCGTGAACGTCGAAAACATTGCTTTAATCGTTTTACAAATAATTAAAATTACCGCAATTAATTTAAATTATTATTCCAAACTATTATTGCGTAATAAATTACGCTAATTACTCGGTCGAATAAATTAAGAAAGCATTTGAATGAAGGTCTACGAAAGCGATCGACTGGTTTACCTGTATTATGCAGGTGGATACGGTCCAGTGAACATTGATATTACAGGTTCCTACGTGTAGTGAATTTGCGTAGAAGTGTAGGATGAAAAGTCAATAATTTGTAGGTAAGATCAATTACTGACTGGATTGTAGGTGTAGATTTTAATAAGCCTAATAACGTAAGAATCTGTTTAGATCTCGAGGTATGTTTTATATCACAATTTCTATCTAAGTCGAATCAATTTTATATTTCATTAGATTTTATATAAGGGCTTGGTTTAAAGTTTTTGAGCACCGGTAAGTTTATTGTGTTTATTATATGCTGCGGCGTGTAAATTATCCTTGTATACTTAATATTATCGCGCGTACAGAGAAAATTACATTTAAAACTTTTTCAGTTTAGGGTTTAATATTTAAAAAGTTTCAATAGGTATTTGCATCACTCGTATTATGTAGCATTTGTTTTCATTAAGACGACTTGTATTGATTATATTTTGTATGAAAATACAAAATATAAATATTTTGTATGAAAATACAAAATATAACCAGCATGAAAATTTCACCATTCTTAAAATATGTCATTGATGTGTCAGGGAGTCAGTCCACTGACAAACCAACTGCACTTGAAGAATATTTTTTCACGTAAAAATATCCTCTCCCTATTGACGACTTTTCTTTCTCATTAACAGTCACAATAACATCACGATAATATCCTTCAGACAAAACAGACACTGTTCAGCAGAATATATATCAAATTTCTGATTTAATTTGCTCTATTTGGTTGTACGACAACTATGTAAAATGAAACTCATGAAATATTTGTTAAACATGGCAATATATCTGTTATATCAGATATATTGTGATTTCATAAGAAGTTTCTTATATTTAAATGTAGTCTGAACTGGTATTTTAGATACTATAGTATTTACCATAAATCACCTGATGGTACCTATGATGGGTTCAACTTTGAGACGTCTTCGTATCTACTACATCAACAACGTGAGAATCTCTCGTCTCATTGTACTTATTGCTGGACTTGTTGTATTGTACTGGATTGCAAAGTTCTTTTTTCCTTCTGATTCTCCTTATGGAATTGTCAGGCAAAAGGTACATCACACACTGAATTTTTTTTATTAACAATTTATTAATTTTAATAACATAGCAATATATAATATAATGTTATATATAATGAATGTTAAGTAATGAAAAGAAGAAATAGATAGTTTCAAGATAGGTTTGTTATATTATATTCAGTCAGAAAGTGTATTCCTTTTTATCTTTTAAAGCGGCATTGTGGCTGGATGCAGTTAATAACATCTTTCATTTGTGTTTATATACAGGGGGATAATTACTGAGTTATCATAAAATACTGAAATTAATTAGTGTAAATGAATGCATTTAAATATAATTACTAAACTAAAATGAATAATTACTAAGTTATAAGCTTATCAGTTAGCTTCATAGTAGAAAATGACATGAGGACAGAATCTCATCCCCATCCCCACCCCGCATTTGTTAGTTTGTCCCCACCCCATCCCCGCAGACTATCTTTATCCCCATCCCCACCCCATCCCAGCAGACTCTCTCCCCATCCCACCCCATCCCCGCAGATTACATGTAAATTTTTATTACCTAACTTTAAACTAACTAAAAAACCTAAGGAAGACTATAGCTACATGAAACATTTGATGCATAATGGTTTATAATATGTAATATCATCGAAATGAGTTTATTGAGTCATTCAATTGAATGCTGCTATTTCATTCATTAATACTTCTGTGACTTAAACTCAAGAGCTATTATCTATTGTCCCCATTACCGCAGTATTACCGCGACCTCTGACCCCATTACCACTATATTACCGTCACCTTTGACCCCATTACTGCGGTATTACCGTGAGGAGTACTCACCATTACCGCGGTGTTACCGCGGTAACTGTCCCCATGTCACTCTCTACTTCATAGGATAAATTTGACAATAAATAGACTGATCATAATCTAATTTAATTAAACTTAATCTAAGCTTAATTTAATTTACATATCTGTTTCTCAGCTAGAAAATTGAAACAATAACTTGTCACAATTTATATCTCGTATATCAAGTTCTAAAAGTATTTAAATTTCATTTTATTCGTAACAGGTAGGGGAAGAAGTTCAGACAGGATTTCTGAGTGATGCAGAGATTCAGGGTTACATTGATGCACTACAAGACACTAGACCTGTACGATGCAGGGACCAGGCGTATGACTTTACACGACTAGAGGTGATGGATTGATTGGGGAAGATTTATAATAAATTGTAAACGTAAAATGTGTTAGACTGGCACAGTTAACATGTTCTAAGTTAGTTCTAACTTAGTTTGATTTGTTAAGGATTGTTAGAGAGCTGCACTCGGATGCGACAGATCCAGGTTCAAATCCCGGATAGCTCACTATTTCTCTAAATGCTGCACCCTTTAGTAAGACGCTTAAATTGATACCTACATCTGAGAAATCATTCATGTAATATTGTAATCCATGACGTTAAAGTTTAATCTGACTTAATAGTTAAAACTGATGTTGAAATAGACGTTAAAGTTAATCATTACCTTATAGTTAAAACTGTATTAGTAAATAAATAAAATGTAGTAAAAATGCTGCAGTGAATTGGCATTACTGTATGTTATATGAATTCTTACAGAATATTTTAACAGAATATACACAAAACGATTTAAATAACGATAATTCTAGTTATTCTTCTAGGTAGCGGAAACTATTAGCATAGTAACAGACTTCCATGATAAACAGTTCTATGACCTTCAGCTAACCTTGAGTTCAGTGGTTGATCACACGCCCTTTGACCTCTATCAGGAAATTGTTATCATAGACGATGGAAGTACGGACGCTATGGTCAGAAAACAAGCGGCAAAGTTTCTGCAGAATCCAAAATTCTCAAAGGCTAAACTTTATAGGTTGATTGAAGCCTTCTTTTTATTGACTGTAATTTAACTGTTTATTTTATGGCTTTTAGCAATTATCAAGGTTAAGATGTTTGATTATAATTTATTATACTTTTATTTTTAAAAAGATAAAAGATAATTAAGATTAACGGATAGATTATTGTATGTAGCTGCCAATTTAAGATTCTTACTAAAGGGTGCAGCAAGTTAGCAATTTAGTGAGTTTTCATAGGAATTAAGTCGGGACCCGTTAGTTCAGTGTCAGTTGCTTTATCTCTTCTCCAACAAGTTTTGGTGGCTAGTTAATCATTTTTATATTTATGACAATTAAGTGTTTACTTGATAGTTATTTGAACATTTATTGATAGAGATTCATTATATTTTGTTTGCTTTTTAACTTTTGTTGTAGATTATTTACACTATTATTTGTGATGACTTTTTATATGATGATATGATATCAGGTTTTCTATTTATTAAGTCATCATACCGGGAGATAATATCTAAAAGACTCTCGAATCTTACTTTTTACACAAAGTTACGCAAAAGTTACACAAGTTTACTACAAAATGACATAAAATGGTCTAACCTCAATATCCGCCCATAGCTATGCTAATGGAAGCTAATAGCTGACTTTATAATAATATAGATAAAATAAATTGAAATTAAATTTAACGTTGTCATATTTGTCATAATTAAAACGATACTAATTTTATATCATCTTTTCGAAAATGTATAACAACGCTTGTTGATGACAGATCTGACACATTTGATGGTCAGTCAGCGACACGTTTCAAAGCGTCACAACTGGCACACGGCAGTATACTGATCTATGTCAGTAGTACGTCTATTGTCAATCACGGCTGGATTCAGCCTCTCATTGCTCACTTGACACAGGATGATCAGATCATTGTTGTGCCTCATTCAGATAATCTACTCGCTGGTGAATTGTAATTCATGGAGTTATTAATGCAAGGATTTATAAAACTAATAGTTTAGTTTAATGTCATGAATTTATCGTTATATGAACGATATCGAAAACGTTTATTTAAGCTTAAGCTTATACTAAAGAGTGCAGCAATTTAGATGTACAGAGCATCTACAGGAATTGAACCCGAGCATATTGTGTCAGAGTCAGGTGCTCTACTGCTTCACCTATGAGCTTTAGTAGGCTTAGTGCATTTACTTTATTCATATTTTAAACACCTATTATTTGAGATAATTAAAAGTTTATAAAGCCAAATATATTGGAGATAAAGTAACTGAAATCAGTGTTATGCAGCAATGAATACAAAAAAGAAAATAAGACAATGTCAAATATTGCATATGTTAGGCGATTGATGAACAATTTGTAATGATTCAGAGTGTTATCATAGTATAATTTTGAATTATGTATGTATGATGCACTTATAACGCACCCATTATATTTTCTCGTAATATATAAAAGTTGATTCCTAAATACTTCTTTAAATATTTTATTCATTTATTCATATTGTTGACAAGTTATTGCATTAGATTTATCAATCATATTCATTATATTTATTTTACAACGAATGTTCAACTTGCTCATAATCCCAGGTCACAGATTCTTCAGAACTGATGACATACTTGTCCCAATATTCTCCTGGTCCCTGTACACCGTGTACCTCGAGTCCCATGAGAAAGGCTCCGAGGACCTGCTCTCCTCCCCAGTCATGCGCGGCGACGTCTTTGCCATCAAGAAAACATTCCTCTCCGCGATAGGAAACTTTGACGAGCATTTTGTCGGTGGCGAAACCAGCGCGGGACATCACTTGGAGCTGTCGATGCGCACTTGGATGTGCGGGGGAGCTGTCAAGATAGCGACGTGCTCGAGAGTCGCGACGCATAACGCTTTACGTCCGCATCATGTGAGCGATGCGCGCAACTATCGGCATATTGTTGAGATGTGGTTTGGGCATTTGAAGCATATTGCGTATCGGCAGGGACAGGTGAGGTTTTATTCCGTTATACGTGTCTTTTTTGTTTCATTTTAGTTACAATAGATTTATCCGGTACTGTCTAAATATTATTTTATGAAACAGTTTGCCCGCTAAGTAGACTTAAAGTAGCAGTTACTTTTAAAAACTATGAATTATGTAGGCCTTCAGTTTTTCCTTTTATCCAATAATTTTTTCATTTGAAATTTTGCTATAAATCGCCTAACACTGGTTGTTGGTCGTAGACTTTTGTAAAGAAAAGAAAGGAAATTGTTATCTGTTTTTTATCCGCGTTAGGATCATTTATTCCTGACTCGAGCATCGGCTTGTTGTAGGCCTATAGTTTATTTGTTCTTAAATTTCTTCCAATATATCTTTACTGAATTAAATGTATTTTGCCTTGAAAAACGGAAGACATTACGTATCCATTTATGACATTCTTACTATGTTTCAACAGATAGAAGACGCGGTACCCGAGGCAGAGGCTCACTTGCTTCAGATGAGAAGATCTCATCTAAAACAACAACAAGAGACTGACGGCGTAACTTGTCAGGACTTTAGATGGTATCTCAAGAACGTCGCGACTGATATGGTGGGACTGAGCACCCGGGTGATGCACTTCGGTAAGATAAAAGCCAAGACGAACTACTGCCTCAGGGTGGGGAGTGGAGCCAAGCACGAATGGGAACTAGACATGGGGCTCTGTAGGCAGCATATTTACGATAAGTCCATGTTGTTTGAGATGAATCGTGTGGGTTGGATATTCAAGGGCGAGTTATGCGTTGTGCCCGATGAAGCTACGGGGGTGGTAAGTTTGGAACCTTGCGTAGAAGGAGATGATAAGCAGAAATGGAAGTTGAAGGATCATAAGTTGCTGCATGCTGCGACGAGAGGGAAGTGTTTGTCACAGGTGACGGAGAGGGACGGAGACAGCATGGATTTGACTCATTTCGCTAAGCTGGTGGATTGTGTGGACGCAGCGGGGACGGAAGCTTTAAGGCTGCAGACTTGGGAGTTTGTTCATTACTAACGGACTCATTCAATGATAAACTTTGAATCAAACAGTAATATATGATAATTATTATAATTTAATTTTGGATCAAAATAATTGTTCGTTTTGTTTTTAAATAGATTATTATGAATGTGTTTATTTGTCTCGAGATCTTTTTCAGTTGTTTTGAAAGGTATATATTTATATATATATTTATGTATATATTTATAAAAAATGTAATTTTTTCCATGAGATGTTTCTATATCAAAATTAAACTTTTGTAGTACTATAACTTGTAGATGATAAAATATAATTTACACATAATTTCAGTTTAATAGGCTTGGTTATAGTCTTATGCAAATCAGTAACTGTTACGAATCGGTAACTGTTACATTACGAATGTTCTTTATTTTCTATTCTGCTAGACATTTGTTCTTGTTCAAAATTAATATGAATTTTGCTAAATCTAAATAAAAGATCATGACTTAAACATAGTATGATTGTGAAATATCATGAGCATTTTAATTGTATATATTTGTTTCATTGAAATTGTCACCTAAACGACTTTGAACTGCTGGTTATTTTGAAATATCTATAAAAGATTATTTTACGTTATAAATTGTTATACATTATTCCGTAATGATTACGTTATACATCTATTCCTTAATTTGGTTTCTTCAATATTTGAAAGTTTACGCTGTCAAATATATTTTCATCAAGTTCAACAGTTTATGATTTTCATTCATTTTGTATACTGTCAGTATATTTTGTACACATATTGAAATACTGAATTGTCATTAGATTATTTTACGTAGAGTAAATATATATGGTTGCTCAAGATTGCATTAAGCTGAAGCATGATTTTTTTTAACTATATTTGGTGTTAAAGTATTAATAAATAACAAGACTAGAGCATTTTAATCAGCATTAGTATAGAATATAAATTATTTATTGATTATAACTTCTGCCAAAAATAGTTAATGATCAGTAACTGGAGAAGAATTTCATTAATTACAAGATCAATAAATAGTATTAGTTCGTTGGTAATCCCATAAACATTGACTGAGGTAATGACTGAGTAGTGATACAGATTGTAGATTTACAATTTATTTTTCACTTCAGGTAATCTATTTTCATTCTATAACCGATTTTTTATTGAATATGACTGCATTTATAGTTAACTTGCATAATATCACTCAAAAATGTAAAAATTAGTCTTTCTAAAGTAAAGAATTTCATGTTTAATGTTTATGAAATGATGTATCGTTTCTGAAATCATGATTTACAGTTATAAACTATATAAATACTGTGTAGGATATGTATTTTTTTCTTAGAGTTTGCTTGTATGGATGAGCTCATATGTTTCAGTAAAAAGGCTTTAAAAACATTTGAGGACCAAAATAAGTGCCTTTGTTACAATATGTCTTAATGAATCCGTCTGTACACTCTTCCATATAGTTGCAAATGATCTGATGCTGTTATGATATAACATGCCAAGACTAAATAATCATAGAAACAGAATTACAATTAGTCCCAAGGCCTGTAAATGAGGAAACTTATCCCCTATGGCTTACGCAAGCATGTGATAAGTCAATTATTAAGCCAACATAAACCAGTATGATTGAGCCATCATTTGTCGCCTGCTGAAGCTGGTATAAAGTTGCACTGGCTGAGAATTGAACACTCGTTGCTGACTTTACATGCAAACGCATTATCTTTAAGCTATTTTTGATGTCGGCGACATCGTCCCATGATGGTTAAACAGACGTTAAACTTTTTTTATAAAGTTCAGGGATCAACTTTAAGTACGGCTCAGAATTTAGACAATTTGCTGCATTGTTATTAAAAATTCTATACATTAATCACAGTTTCGTTACTTGTGCATTCTGCAATCATGAATAGTACCAGCAAACACAAGTCACAATTACTTTGTTAATCAATGTTTTATTATCATTATTCAATTGCCTTGACAATATGTAACTCACTGATAGATGTTTCAATCCATGCAAGATAAGTATCTCAAACAGCTTAAGATTAAAGTACAACAAATTGTCCACCAGTTTCATACATTACAGTGTATATATTTAAGCAGTTAGGTAAGACTATTTACAAGTTGTGTATGAAAACAATGCAAGCGTCTTTCAAGAAACATATCAACAGTAATCTCCCAGACAGTTATTCTTGACTCTGGCAACATGGGTATAAATATAAATGAATCTTTTTTATATTCTTGGAGCACACTCAGTAATCTCATTTTTGCTGTTTCTTGATAAGTTCTATAACAAACATAGAAACAAATAGAATATCGAACGCAAAGAAGTAAAAACAATCTTTACACTTATAAATCTAATTTTCAGATTGCTTTACTTGTAAATCCTTTTATCAATAAATTGAAAGTGTTTTAATGAATGGATGGAGAGTAAGGCAAATGACAGCTATTTCTGAGAAATCGTTCATATTATACGGTAATCCAGACGTTAGACTTTAATTACAAGTTTTAGTTTTTATCATTTTCTACATCTTTATATCATTACCATCTCATAATAAATTCTAAATTGTATGATAAATTCTTTACTTACAATCCATTAAATAAAAAGATAGTAAACTAGACAATAAAGTACATCAAAGTCAAACCTTTCGCTGAGTTAAAAGTTCCATGCGTCTGTTCGTCACAAACAAAGCACCGGGTAGATTTCTTGAAATGACTCAATGCACACTTCTCACAGAAATAATGCTTACATCTGACATGCAAATTAGATGTTGAGTTAATAGCTAATCAAATGATGATAATGATGTATAACACAACGATACAAATAATCTCAAAGTCTGAGACATCATTCAAATCATAATCTAGACATTAAACTGAAACTTATATGTAACTACTATAATTGTGCATTCAATTGAAATAATATATACATTATATAACATACCGGTAATCCAAGAGCTTGTATCAGATGATGATTAAAAGTGAAATGAACTATTTGCAAATAATTAGATAAAAATGTCCTGCAATTTATAAGAAATTAAACTCGGTACAAACACTGACTTTGTTACGACAGGATTCACAAAAGATTGTCTACAGATGAAACACTTGAAAGGAAGATCATCGTCATCATCATTCACCTCATATCTGATGGCATCTTAAAAACAACGAAATATAGATGAATGAATAGATCATTAGATAGATGGTTATATGTATTGATGGATTGATAAATAGACTGATATAAGGATAGAGGCAGACATTAACAAATGGTCGATATACAGAGAAATACATAGATAGATAAATAACTAGATAGAATGATGTAATTTATTTTATAACTATCAAGTACAATTCAATATTCAATCTGTATTCAATCTCTGTTTTTATCTCTGTTTTTCAGAATCACTTTACTTGTTAAATAATATCTAATTATTATTATTATTATTATTAATAAAGAACTCAATAGCAGCTAAATATCATATAAATTTAATCGAATAAAATATATCAAATTCAAATGATTATAGACACACTCTTTAGATAATTTCATATCAAATATAAGACAGTTTGAGACCTAGTTCTTCATCATGAGGTTTAGCCGACTCTTTCTCCATCTGCCATCCGTGCTTGTAATCAGTACGGTCATGCAAGAACTTGCAACTGTCTGTCATCAAATAAAACAACGTTCGTTATTCTTATAAAGCAATTTAATGTATATCATAAATTAACAAAGTAATCGTTGAAAATAAACAAGATGTAACTTTATATATTAACCAAATCTAGAGCCAAATCTAGACACAGCCTATAGACTCGTAATCTTTCATATCAACTAATTTTTTTAATATTTTTATATTATTTTAAAGTCACATTTACCCTATCATTTGACTAAATGGCCAATCTTTCACATAGGCTATTTTTTTTATATTTTTGTAAATATCAAATTAACCCCCAATCAATGGACTCTCACTATTACTACAAAGTTTTAGGGTTATGATTTGAAGTAGCGATAGGATTAGGTTCATGATTAGTAAATAAATTGACTGGACAATTTTGTCAGGTTAAAGTATTCAGTGTCATTTTGTCGGTTTAACGCATATTCAGTGTCATTTTGTTAACGTATTCGGCGTTACTTTGTTGGGTTAACATATTCAGGGCCATTTTGTCGGGTTAATCAGAGCTGATTTATAGAGTCAATGTATCTGGGGCTGTTTTAACAGAGTAAAAGCAAGCCTTACTGACTTCGATGACCTTATTTATAGAAGCCAATTATCTAGTAGAAGTGTTAAAGTCAAGTGCTTCACTATTAATCAAAAACGCTTACGTAAACTCATTAACTACTATAAAATTAAAGCATAAATTTAAACTATATTTTCAAAAAAATCACAAATGATTTATATTAATCATCAATAATACTATTAAAGCCATTCCGTCTAATTATGCCAACACTAAGGGTGCAGAGCATCATGAATACAAAACATCAAACAAACCAATCATTCAATCTAACTATTAAACAAAAGATGACACTAATCGTAAACACTTTTCAATAAAACTTCCCTCACCCCCAAATCCACAGAATCCAGTTTCCTTGTAGTCCTTACATATATCCGGCTGATAGTCCCAGCGCACTGTGGCCCTCAGATGGGCCGGGGCTCTGATGGGGCCTTTCCTAAATACATACAAAAAGTTTTCTAGATAAAAAAGCATAAATATTTCTGTCTAAAATTCAATTTTGTAATCTACTCCGCAAGCTAGATTTTTAACAATTTAATTATTCTCAAGGTGACGATGAATCGATTGAATCTGAATTTGGACAAGAAGCGAATAAATCACTCGGCTTACGTAGAAATGAACATTAACCTCTATTAACATTAACTTTTTGATATTAATTTGATATTATTACTGTATATGTTGATTGAAAGTTAATAAAATGGATTCGTTCGTTTTTAAAATGTAATTCTGATGATATAATTTCTAAATGAAATTATTATCTGATAATAAAAGCTAGACTTACCGGACCATACCAGACGAAGCATTACCGGCAGCCGTGTCTCTCTTCTCAATGTACACGGCGTAGTTGTTGATACCTCTGTAGATCTTATCGTCCTCTTTACCTTTCAAATCCTAGCAACATTAAGTATATTATTGTATAATAGTACATGTTCTTTTATAAAAGTTGACAAAAAATCAAACAGTTTAAACAAAACAGAGGCATTGTATAATATACGAGACTTTATATAGTACATAACACATAAATATACATATATACATAGATTAAACTGTAATTATAGTTTTACTTTTTAAATGGTTTTTGTCATTAAAGCCAATATAAATGTATCTGTCAATACAAAGATACGTTTAGGCCGTTAAATCAGTAACATACACACAGCACAATGCCCTATCTGATAAACAGCTGACCAATAAAGTGTCATGTAATATCAGTAATTTATTTCTCACTATTTTACGAAATTTTAAAAGATTCTATTTCCTTGATCATCAGTAAATTTGAACCCTCAACCCACTGATTGATAGAATCTTTACCAAAAAAATCACTGCGCTCAAACGCAAAGGATAAAATAATAATTAACAATTACTACACAAACACTTTAAATATCTACAGTATACATTTAATCTAAATATACATAAAAAACGTCTATATTAAAATTGCATAGACAATATAATAGCATCTAATTACAAATACAACTATAATTATATAATAGTGCATGTATACATAAATTGGATATTCATAAAAGATTTATAATATATTACACATATATAGTATATTATCAATAGCATTAAAAGATATATGAATTAAAATCTAATATTTAATAAAATTACACGACAAAGATGTATAATAATGAGACCTTGTTAACTTGCTGCGATCGTTCAAATATCGCCTGTGCATCTTTCTCCAGTTCAGTGTCTATATCATACGTCCTTGTCGCACCTTGATCATCTCTCGTTAACTAATACATACATAAATGTAAGTACAAAGTATATGGAAGTACATATAACAAGTACACAAGTAAACATAAGAACACGTAAGTACATAAGCAAATATAAGTACATATAAGTACACAAATAAATATAAGTATATAAGTACAACTAGCAGTCAATAAAGTGGTGCCTGCAGTCAAGTGAACAGTGAATGAGTTTAAAAAGAAGACAACTAAAATCCTGCATGGTTTGCAATATTTTGTCAACTTGCTGCACCATTTAGCAAGATACTTAATTAGGCAAATAACTCAACAACTCAGCAACAAGACAAATCATACCGCTAAAACATTATCGAAGAAACGCGTAAATTTATTTTAATAAATTTACGCGTTTCTCTGAATTTAATCAATTTATCCAATTGAATATTATGTCACATTTGTGAATATTAGAATTACATGCCACTGAGTACTGGATGTCTATTCAACGCATTTGTTTGTAGCTATTTACTGGCAGAATAAAATACAAGAAACAAATAAATGAACTAATCACATTCAATAGCATAACTTTATTAAACATGTCAATAAACGTTCGAAATGATTAAGTTTTTAATCCGATAGTTCACTATAATATATCAAAGTTCATTGACAAAGTGGTTAAAGCAACAGAATCCAAACCTATAGGCCCCAAGTTCAAGTTCTCGTGGATATTTCGTTAACTTGTTACACCCTTTAGTAGAGAGGTTAAACCTGCAGCGACATCTAAGACATTGTTCTGAATGATAAACTAGACATTAAACTTAAATAAAAAGTATTTTTACTTTTCCTAATGAAGATTTATATGAAGGTATCGTTTCACTGTTTCTTCTCGTATCTTCATCTTCACTGCTGCTGTCACCAGCTTTGTGTGTCGTCTTGAACTCATCCAACTTTGCAGTCTTTGTCTGCAATGATTAACAACTAAACTAGTAATACAATTAACAAGTAATAATATTACTTGTAAATTATGATATTAAAATATTATTATTACAAATATTTACAAGTACAGTTGTTATTTAATGAACATTTTAAATAAAAGAACATATTTTAAATCTTAACCATTCGTAACAAAAAATTAAAGATGAGTTTATTAACAAAATATAGCAATGCAAATTGACATTACAAAATAAATATAGAATAAATATATAGTAGAAGA
>JAQIXG010001305.1:0-23002 GCA_034700105.1 Oconnorella tubifera
TTCCAGATTATTGTCTTCCAGATTTTTGGTTTCCAGATTTTTACCTGGCATTCAAGCTTCTCGCAGATAGGCAAGTTTAATCTGATAGTTTATCTGATAATTAATTAAAGAAAACGATATTTAAACAAAAATTGTAACAATGAAACGAAATCAAATTAAAACGAAAATTATTACCGAACGAACTTTATTAACGAATGTTAACGTAACTTCGACTATGTACTGAATCTGAGATATGGATATGCTGGCAGCTTATTTCGGTGGATCTTTGTCAGCAGGAGGAAGGCGAGAAAACGAGATGTCAGCTTTTTAGGCGCATATAAATTATATTGTGTTGGCATGGTAGAATATTGTGTATAGACATGGTATGGGCACAGACGTCAACGATCGCAGGTTCACACCTTTCAAGTGCCATGTTGTGCTAACTGGCTGCTAAGCTTAAACAGAGTCAAAAAGTTGTAGGTGAAACCGCTAATCGTGCAAGTGTGAATGCTGCTGCCAAGAGATGTATTGAATAAGAACTTCATTATATTTGTCATTAACAAAGCAAACCGGATGGAATCTTAAAAAAATTATACAATTTTTTTGAAGCCGGTTCGGCACGGTTCGCCCAAACGGAGCTACAGGTTCGGGCGAACCGGACCGAACCGGCTCCAAATCACCCCTGGGAGTAAAATAATTATGTTTTCGGCTGGGCTATATTCAGTATACGTCGTATACTTATTATAATGATCGCGTCGATCTTTCATATTTAGGTTATGTAATATTATATCAATGCTTTCTATAGTTTTGTAATTAGCGCTCTTACTATTGAGTGGGTTCTACAAATGGAGAATAAACTGAATAAAAGAATAGAAATGAAACATAACCAATCTTTTCGAAAAAATATTTTTTCAGTCAATTAATATAAAGCATTCAGAAGTTATTTTCTCTCAAAAATTTGATTATTTAAGTTATAGTATTTGCTGTTATAGCACAGGATTATAAATCCTTCAATTAATAATTCTAGAATCTAGATTTTTTACTCTTTTTCAACAAATTTCAGTCGCGTACTCAATAAACGTAGCTATGTTTCAGCAACATAGATTTACAAATCACAGAAACAATGCGTTTTCACACTCAGGAAAAAAATTGTGAGAAATTTATTGAAAGTTTGCAAGCAGCTTACAGTTATAATCATAAACAACGTTACCACAACAACTGTTTGCGAAGAAGCAAAACAAAACTAAAAATAGACACAGTGGCAACAATTAAGATAACAGTTGCTGGATCAACTGCAAATGCCGTCGCGATAATTGTCACTACTATGGTAAAACAATAGTAGAAACACCAAGGAAAGCTGAACCACTCAGCCAACCAATCTATTGCCTTGAAATTATTAATTTCGTGAATTTTTCTCTGTTTTCTTCTTACGGATTCAAAATCTGGCTTAAGAAAGAACAGTTTCGTTTCTAAGTATTTGCTACTTGAATTTCTAGACTCCACAGCAGTTTGTGGCTGATCTTTGGTGATATCTGGTCGTTTAAAACTTCCTAATAGAGTGGACAGTTGCATTTTACGAAAACTTTGTTCAATTGACTTCATTCTATTAATCGAGGATTTCAGTATTTTAACACGTATGGAATCCTGTTTCTTGAACGTCGGAACACTTCCGGTTTCTTGTCTCGTTGAAGGAGTGGATGTTGCAGTGGTATCTTCCACTAGATGTTCAGTTGGGAAAAGATTGTCATAAACACTTGTCTTATTTGATTCAGACGGATTATTTGCATCATCCGTCAAACTACTTTGTTTCACCTTTATATCTTGCCTGTTAGTTTTTTGTGATTGTATTTCATCAGAAAAGTTGTTGACAAGATCTATGTTATATTTAATTTCGTTTTCTTTATCAGATCGAGTTTCTCTGAATTCGTTATCGATTTCACCCTTAACAGTTGTCTTCTTATCTAATATTAAATTTATCTCTAGTTCTTCAAGTCCTTCTTCACGATGAGTATTCATTAAATCTGTGAATATATCACTTGATTTGGATATTTTTGAATATGTGACATTCTGAGTACCACTAGGTGTTTTTTCTGTTAAATCTGTAACTTCATCTTGCATAATAAACTCGCTCTTCTTATTATCAGAATTGCAAGAATTCTCTACCATGACATCGAATATGGGGATTATTAAATCATTGTCCATTTCTATATTTTCATTCTTTGTCTGAGGAAAGTTTAATCCATCTTCGTCAGTTTTTTCAGATATTACATCGTTTTGTGAGTCATCGAGATTTATACATGTCAAAGATATTTCTTCATGGTTTGTAGCTTGTGTTTGAAATGAATTTTTGAAATCTTCTGATGTTTCGTCTGATTCCGTTGTACTATCGGTATCCAAAAGATTCTCCATTACTTGTTTACAAATGTTCTGAGTTATTTTCTCTACTTCAGTCTTCAGTCTTTTATAGCGGTGCAAATTTTAGAAGACGATTCGTAAATCGAATCTAAAATTAATTCACTAAAATTAATTAATTAATGAATTAACTTACAATTAATGCTGATGTTTTTCTTTTAATATTGGCTATAGTTTAGCTGATTTTTTATTAGTACAGGACACAATTTAGTTTAACCCTAGAACGGTAACCTGGGATGTAAACACACCCCAGACCTCTTGTATGCTCCGTATCTCCTCTCCCGAAGCTCATAAAAAGTTGAGCTTCTAGGAATGCCTCTAGTACTCCCCTAGTCACATTCAGGCAAAAGAGGCCCCGGATGAAATGTCCCAGTCAAAAATATCAAAGGACACATGTTCCAGGATCAAATGTCCATAGTTAAAATGTCCCAGGTCAAATGATACCACAAAAAGTGTCTATATTCCTAACCTTAACCGGTATTTAGTGACATTTTTTTCAGAAGTATTTTGTCTGTAAAAATTTGTCCATGGAAAATTTTATCCGGGGATTTTTTGTCCAGCTATGGATAACCTTGATCATATGGCTTTTGAGCAAAACTTCAGCTATAGTCTGCTCATTTAATTCCAAGCTCTCAGCACGTATAATCTGATCAACATGTTATTATACAATAAATCTATAGTTTTTATGACACAATACACTTTGATACAGCCAATTAGGTATGATAATCCAAAGGCCTATAGAAATAAAACTTGCAACTTTTAATCACAGTTTTAAAGAAACATGTCCAAAGTACTATTTAGAATTGTATTTTCTTGAAAAAATAGATATTAGTCAAGTTTTTCACTATAAGCAGTTTGAGTTTATGGATGTTTACACCCCAGGTTACCAAAGTAAGGTGAAAATTTACGATACCGTTTAAGGGTTAACTTGAATTCGGATATATTGACGATATCCGAATCGTATTAGCAGAAAATATAGAACCGTTCTCAGAATTTTGACTGATCATTCTAATATAACTTTTATTATGTGTTATGTGAATCTGTCTCCTATAATTAAAATTAATTAGGTAGGACTACTATAATATATAAAATTTATAATTTGACATTATCTGCTTAAAAAAATAAACATGAGAACAGTTATTTCGTTTCCGAATTACTAAATTGCTGTCTAGGAACCATGCATCTCAAAACATGTAGTAAGTGTTTACAATTATTACAGTAGACTACATAATCTTTACTTTTCTATTTGCATCTATCAATATTTTTCAATGTAAATTTAACAGCGTGAATCCGTTGAATTATCCTTTGTTAGTGTTACGTTAATAAAACATTTATTATCTTGGATTTACTAATAAAACAGAATAGGTATACACAAGCAAAAACATAAATATAAAGTATATAATAATAACAAGCATCTTTATACCTATAGATATGCTATGATATTATATGTAGAATTATGAATTATTATATGCCTAATTTAAATAACGTGTAGGGGCCTATATGTTACATATAATTCTAGAAGCCTATAATAAGATAGATGATGATTAGAATAAGCCTATAGTAGTATTGATAACGAATTATTAGTGAGAATTATGTATCCGTCTTGACTTTTCAACAATTATTGTGTGTAAGTCTACTGAAAGTTTTTTCGTTGTTAACTATTTGCTACTGATAAATCAATAATAATATATCATCTCTCCCTCAAAATTTAAAGTAGCGGTTTATAAAATTAATACCTACGCCTACAAACTATGCTATCGTTACTTACAAATTTATATCAGTTATCAACGAAAGAATTCTATGTAAAACTCTATGTGTACATTTTATTTTTGTTTCTAAATTTCGAAAATCTTAAATAATTGTCAAAACTCGCCCCCTTAACTTGTTAAATTATGATTAACTTGCGTCCCGTGTTGATGATCGCTAGGCTTAGTGCTGAAACTTTGATTGATGATCAACAGACTTCCTCCTGTATACCTCAGCTTTCTGTCTTTCAAATGGTGCAGTACACTGTTAACTTCAGCACTTCGTTTTGTACAGTGTATATAACACAAAGCTCCCAGAATTCACAATAGCATCGAGCACAGAAAGGTTTCTGGGGAGAGGATAAAAAAATAAAAAATAATACACTTTATTGACGTGTTTAAGATTAATTGCAGAATCCCTGACTGCGAAAATGTATGTTAATTTTTTGTTACCGCTCTGGGGGTTACAAATTCCGCTCCAACCAGCTTAGGGCATAGTATACAATAGTCTAACCAAACGTGTAGACTAGTATAAAGAAATTTGATTCTGAAAACATTCTACTATTTAAAACTATTAATCAAATATAAAAATCACTAAGTGCACACAATTGATCCTTGATTCAATATATCGGTATTCGGTAGCGATATTAGTCTTTTTTATAATTGAATAATCTAATCGAATGCTTTTAAAAGTGATGGTATCTGAACACTCTTTCTCACGCTGATTTCTGTATGAATATAATTTCAAGTTTGCTTATTACAACGTTCATATTACAATCATTTTTCTCTTATATTAAAAAAATTAAAATTATTATATTGATACTATCAATATATTATGGAGTAGTAAGCACCTTGCTAAGTGTACGGACAGCAAGAACCGTGGCTCGACTCGGGATTGAAGTGAATTAAAACCTACAGATGAAGCTATGATGTCGTCAATCCTAGAAATAATTTTAGCCGTAACAATTTTATGTTCTCTTCTGCAAACTACTATCTATATTTCATCGCGAATGTTTATCTAAATTTTCTACTTTATAAATGTGTTCAAGCCGAGTTGGAATTATTTTTTGTCATTGTCTACATTAAATTCATTTTAATAAAATATAAATCTTGATAGTGACTGCATAGTGTATGTTTATTGATCAATAATCCTTTCATTTAATTTGACCAAATAAGGATACAATTAAAAAATAATGAAAAATTTGTTTAGTTTGTTTCAATATATATCAAATATCGACCTTTTCTATCGTTATCATTAAACGTTATTATTTAAAAATAATGCCATATAATGCAACTATTGCTGTTTTTGTCAGAAAAAATATTACTTGAAAATAATCGAGTTCTTTGTCACGTATCAGATACTTAATAACTACGTTAAAATTATATTCCTGCTTTATTTACTTTTCCTCAATCGAGGAAACTGTTTTACTTGTTGTTTCCATCTTGCGAGTATATCTGAAAACAAACGTTTCCAAGTTTAACAATATGCGATTGTCGTCCATCGCGGACTATCGGTACTACACGACACGTCATCACGACATTTGATGACGTCTGTTGTAATGCACTTCCGGTTGGGGACGGACTTTTGCGATCACGTGATGCTGCGGGAGCGAAGTATTCGAGTAAGGGTATATCTTCGACTTTACCGAGGGTCTCGTCGTGAAATCTTAAAGACTGAGTTTGGACTGAGTTTTGCTTTGAGTTGATTTTATTGCTGGAACTATTGAGCAATAAAAACTGTAATGAACCTTCCTGTTGTTCGACTTCAGCGGGAGAAGACTTGGACAAAGACTTATCACCTGAGCTAGGATGAACTGAAATTATAAAATTAAATTGTTATAGCGTTAATATAGAAGTGATATATATTTAGCAGTTTATAACATAATTTGATGTTTCAGGTATCGAATTTAACCTCAAATTTAAAGCATAATATATAATTGTATATAATTAAGTATCTAAATTATAATAATCTTTTATTTAAGTATCTAAATTACAATAATCCTTTATTTGTTATTGATTCTGACACAATAAGTATCATCTGACAAGGCATTGAGATAAGTATGTAACTAATCCAGATGCTTACGTGCGTTCTTGAGTTAATACTTAATAGCCACACTAGCACACTGTCTTCATATTTGTACGGGCAATTACTGAATTTAAAGTATTTATGTGGACTACTTAAAACCTATTGAGTTCTATCAATTAATGTGATATATAAAATTATAAAAAAATCTTTTATACATCGGTACTTCATTCCCGAGGTTTTAACAAAAACAACTGGAGTGCATGGATAAAGCATTAGTTTGGAATGGCTGCTCATCGGTGTACAGTAAAATCACCCTGAAGAACTATAGATGATGTTGTCGAAAGTGAAAATTCTCTCTGGCGTTTAGTTACTTCATGTGACAAACAAATGCATTGCAAGACAAATTATACAAATAAATTTAAATAACTAGGTAATTTATCATTTTAATTTTTCTAAAAACTACATTAATAAATATTAAACATTAATATATCATCAGTTGTGAATATTTTAAATGCGCAACGTCCAATGCATTTGCATAAACATGTAGGCTATATCTAAAGATATAAAAAAGTTAACTTGAAAATCTTTAATAAAAAACCAGACCTACATATTTTTTTAATTTATGAAGCTAAGCGATGAAATTTGAAATTATGAATATTAAGTTCAGCATGTGACTTATAACAATAAATTGAATTACTACATAAAACTATCAAGTCTTGACAAGAACTCTTATTTATCTTTGTAAGCAAGTATTTAATTATCTTCTTCCGGTCAAATTAATGAGACACAGACAAAAATTAGCCTTGTCGTGATTTCATTAGCATTGAAGAAATTCAACTAATATTATACAAGCTGTACTTGATAGAACCAATGCAACGTTTGCACATATTGACATGTTCCGGTTCCTATTTTATGTCAAATTCGTACCAAATATAATTACTAAATATGTTGCAATTAAATTTCATTATATGATACTGTCAAAAGAACTTCAGCCGTGCAAAGATAGCAATGTACAATTATTGTATAATTATACAACTGACTTTTAATTTCACGCTTATTCATATAAAAAAAACATTCAAACACAATGCTATTGCGTCTATAACAACGTGTTTCAACAGATCTGACTTTTATGTTTCTATCTGCAACATATGCAAAGTTGAATATGAACAATGATGAGAAACAATGGCCGATACAGATTTTATTCTAGGGTTGGCGATTTATGCACACTGAAAAAAGGTTTCTAGATTAAATTAACTGAGATATTGTATTCACGTTATTCTCTCTGTAGATTGATATACCAACTTTTTAACAGAGTACATTTACGTTATTCCCTACGTTTATACAACACCTTTTTGGTCATCTTCATAGTGCTTCTGTCGTATTTCACTCTAAAATGTCTCTAGGTGTTGCAATTTTCTCTGCATAATGCATTCTGTTTGCATGTTTTGAACCACACCACACGTAATAGAGGGTTCACTTTACCCCTTGCTCGATTCCTAAAGCCAAGTATACTATAGAAATCTACACGATTATCATGAAATGAAAACAATCAATGTCTAATAGAACATGCGCAATGAGATTGCTCTTTATAAGTAGGATTATTACAATATATAATTATATGAAGTTCACGAATCGATTTTTGTGTTTGTTACTTTGTAAGACTCAAATATTCTTCGTCACGACATGAAAAAGTTCATCTGATTAAATTATGCACTGTGTATAACTGTGTATAAAAGACCTATCAGGTTTTCTGCTCTTGAAAATACTTAAAGTAACTCTAGTTATAAAGCTTGATTCAATTCAAAAATTCGCAAAAACTTTATTGAAAATCTCATAACATTGGAAACCATTGAGATTTCAAAGTCAGATTTATAATTAGATGTCAAATTTCCCCTCATAAAGCATAAGTAAAAACATTTATTTCAGTTTAGTTATGGTAATTTTGCTGTGAGGTTCTCTGTTATACCTAATCTCTTAAAGAACTTATTTCAAGTTTCATTTCAACTCCGGACACTGGACACTTGCAGGCGTTGTCTTAAATTAGCACTGAATATAAATAAGACTGCAAAACAATTTGACGTATACCATTCAAATATGCAATTTGAGCCATACTTGTTCGTTCAGTGGCGGATCTATAAGTGTTATATAGGGAGGGCAATGGGGGCACCGAAAACTCAAAAAGGGTTAAACTAAAGAATTAGGAAAAGGGCATCGCTTAAAATATTGGAGGAACTCCCCCCCCACCTTAGTAAATTCCTGGCTACGCCACTGGCTACGCAAGCCATCTCTCTCACTTGCCTTACATTCCTAAATTAGAATCATAAATTAGAGGCTAGATCGCGTTTTAAACAGCCCCAATTCTATATAAAACTGTAAAAATAAGGGGGGGGCCTACCCGCTTTGACATAACCCATAACACCCCCCACTCCAATCAACAGCGCGTACCCATACCCGTAGTAGTCCATTCTAATCGACCGGAAGTTCTTCCTAAATTAGGCAAATAAAAAATTAGACAAAAAATAAACTTTGGAACAAAATCTTATATTTTGGACTAAGATTAAATTTGGATGGTTGACACCTGTTTATTTTGTTCCCTGGTCGAGACTGAAATCTGGGCAAAACAGTCATACAAAATGTATTTTTATCTACTTAGTAGATAAATTGACTCAGTTTTTGTTGAATTTTTGTTGAAGAGAAAGTTTCATAAATTGTAATCTTCACAATTTTAATATTTAAGATACCAAAAAGGGCCCCCTTTTTGTTCTGGGCCCCCTTTCTACAGAATATTTGTGTTGGCACAGAGCTCCAGAGCCCCTAAATATTTAATCCTTCCCTGACTATACTGACACCTTTAAGTTAAAAAGACTATTTACCTCTATAAAACCTCACTAAGGCCCCCCCCCTACGCTACAACTAGTACCCAGTAGCGCACCCAAAGAGGGGCCAACCACCCTCCTTCTCGATTGAAGAATACTTTAATTCATTAAAAAATACTCGAACAAAAGCGCATTAAATACTACAAGTGTATTAAAAATTGTATTTAAAATGTAAAAGTGTGTAAATGTTAGTATTTCTGATATATTTTATTTCGCATAAAAATGGCTGAGAGTCTTGTTAATAATTATGAAGTTCCTTCATGGCAAGTTTTTATTTTATTTTATTAAATATTTCATTTAAAATAGAATAAATTAAATGTCGCTTTAGTAGACTTTATTTTACTTATTCCGTGAATAGGGAAGATTTTGCATGGCTTAATTTATGACTTTTAATATAATAATGTATTTCTATATATATATATTTATATGCGATAAAATTAATTAAATTTAATTACTAATTTAATTAATTACTTTTTTTAATATTATTTTATATATTTGATCACATTGTGATGATAATTAGTAGCGCGTCCAGGGGTGGTGGGGCGGCGGGGGTAAAATATAGTGGAATTTTTAATTTGCAGATTTGAGTTAATTGCTTAATTTTTTATGTGCACATGGATTTCTCATGTTTTTTCAAATTTACCAATACAAAGTCATTAGATATATTTTTATAGTGAATCTAGATTATGAGAAATTTTTGTAAGAACTCTGAAGAATATATGGTAACGCAGAAAGTTATGATCTAATGTAAAATAATGGATTAAAATCAAGGAAAAAAAGTTAACCTCTCTCTATGCCCACATCGTATAATGTACAAACAATCCTACAGTCAAAATGAGTAGATTTTTGAGAGATTATTTGACGCATAGTATTCTATATTATTTTCTATGTTAAATTTTATATGTACAATTTTCTATAGGGCAGGGAAACCTCCCCCAGGTTTACATCTTGATGTCATGAAAGAGTCCAAAATGGTTCAGGTTGGTATATTTATACTTAGTTATTTCAAACTATATTGTTATTATAATTAGTATTACATTCATATAAGTTCACAATAAGTTCTCCTCTTTGAGATCATAATTAGATTGACGCATCAGACGCATGTTATGATAATCTTGAAGGAAGAATATTTATTGCTTTATATTATGAGCTCAGTTTTCACTCATCACAGTTTCTATAATTAAATTTAAATTAATTTATTGGCATCATCTATTGAATGCCTTTTGTTATTTCAAGAGTAAAATCAATGATAATACAGTATACTCGCTGTCAAATGACATTAGAATAACTTATTGTTTATTATTAAACATTTACTGTTAGTTTATTAATCTTTAACTTACAGAAGCTAATGATAGACGAGAAGAAATGCTATTTCTTTGGTCGCAATAAACAACTTTGTGATTTCTGCATCGATCACGCTTCCAGTTCCAGAGTTCACGCAGCTCTAGTCTGGCATAAGCATCTCAATCGTCCTTTTATCATAGACCTAGGCAGTAGTGAGTTGTATCTATCTAAATCATGTAAAATCAGAGTCAAAGTCTCTTGTAGATGTGATAATGTTAAGTTACGAGATCGTCATATCGAATTTGTCTATTAATTTTTAAGATGGGATTAGGGTCGGGGTTAGGATTGAAGTTACGGTTAGTTTAGGGTTAGGTTAAGTTTAGGATTTGTTAATGTTTGGGTTATTAAATGATTTGACGGAGTCATTTTTTCGGGTTTATGTTTTCGGGATGGTTTTGTCGGGGTACCGCTACGTTGCATTAAGTTTAAGTTGCTTACATTCAGTTAATATTAAAGTTTATGTTTTGGATAACCATCAAAACATTAAACCAGACTGAAACATTTAATTTAAATATTTTAATTTAGAATAAAATTTAATAGATCTAATGGTGATAAATGTATCTGAGAAAATAAGAGTCAGTATGATTTATAAGCAAGAAGAAGCATTATTACAGGCACTTTTACTGGACTTTTATATAAAACTGATTTAAACTTCTAAGCCTCAAAAAACTTATTATTTAAAAGTATTTAACTTTCTTTTATCAGCTCACATTTTATTTTAAAGTATTTTAAACTTCTGAGTCCTATAAATTGGTTATTTCAAATACTTTTTTATATTAAAGTATTTAAAAACTTCGTTGATCAGCTCACGGTACATTTATCGGTAAACTAAGACTGGAGTCCAAGAAGCCGCAACAAGTTCCCATAGACTCGCAGATTCACTTCGGAGCATCAACGAGAATCTACACGATAAGAGAAAGGCCTCAGAACAAGCTGCCGACAGATAATAGGTCCGGGGGGGTGGGGGATGAGTCGGAGGGAGGGGGCGGTATAGAACTTCCTCAAAATGAACTTGAATTAGATGTGAGATTTTTCTTATTTTATTTCTTAGTTAAAGATTAATTTGTGTTTTTCTATTTACATTTAAATTCTGTATTTACGGTATTATTAGCATTTATAATCAGTTAGGATAATAATGTTTATAACTGAGAGTTAGATGTTATTTGATCGTGTTTATTTATCGTTAAGGTGGGCTTTGCGCTTTACAGATATTGGTATTATTTAAATTTGATTTTGATATAAATGATATTATCGATTTTGTTTCGTAATTTTTATTTTGTGACGTTACTTTTGTGTTGATGGTTCATGTAGAATTTAACCGAGTTTAATACAGCGCACAATCGACGCATTGCTGGGATTGGTGGAGAGATTCCAGATGCTGCGCCCAATCCCGCGAGAGTTCAGAGAAAACGTAGAGGGTCACAAGTACGCTTTACTGATGAAGAGGATATTATTAATCCTGGTAAGAGAGAGGGAGGGGGAGAGAGGGAGAAGGAGAGGGAGGGAGGAAAGGAGAGAAAGAGAGAGAGAGTATTAAAAAAGAAATTTATAAGAAAATTACCTTATTGTTCAATGTTCAGATAAATATTGTAATTACCGATATCATGTTGATTTGTTTATTCAGAAGACATAGATCCTTCTATAGGAAGATTTCGCAATCTCATTCAAACAATGGTTATACCTAAAAAGGTTCGTTTATTTTATTGATCTATTATTTAAAGTAAATCAAATTTCCAATTCTTACCATCTCCTTAAATAAGTACTAGAACTGAAGAGAAGCTTGAGATACTGAATACTGTTGTATATAAAAGCATCAAACAATATATCGTATTACCAAAATAACTTCTATTTATAAAAAAGTACTTATAACAGTACTTATAAAATAATACTTGTAAAATAATTCTTATTAAATGGTACTTATAAAAAAAGTACTTCACAGTAATCAGCTAACGTCACTTGGGTCAGATTTCCCAACTCTGACACATCTTGTCAAACTAGACTTCAGTACGAATCACTTTTATAAGTACTGGTAAAAGTATTTCTAAAACAGCATTACTTTTCATTCTTTTATCGTACGATTTTATTTCTCTGTCATATTGTTGCCAGAAAGTTCGTTTAGATCTTATCGGAGGTCCCACTCTTACAGACAACATAACAAAACGACTGCAAAGTTTCCCCTACAGCGGTCCAGGCCTTTACGATCAAATAGAATCAACAAACAACACCGGCATGTCAGTCATCGCTCTTAAACTAGGACTCAAGGCACCAAACCTCGCACCAATGGTAGAGGAAGAGATGCAAGAGCCGATTGCTGTTAAGCCATCGCATGTTGTGGTTGCAGCCGTGCAGCCGGAACAGGAGGGACCGGCCGAACCAAAGAAAAAGAAATACGCGAAGGAAGCCTGGCCCGGGAAGAAACCGGTCGGTCATTCGTTTCTGGTTTAGGGTTAGGATTAAACTGCTGCGGAAGTTGATTGTGTTGATTTGTGAAATGTTGGATTTATATATGGTATTGTTTATTGTACGGAGTTATAGATGAATTCAATGACTGATGTATTTGCATATGAAATGCAACTGCTTGTCTACAATTTATATTTGCTTAGTAATAATAATGTCATTATTTCGTATCAACTGACATGTAAAGTACAAATGTACTGCATGCAGTATGATTGTTTTATATAGATACTTTATATAAAATATACAAATTTCTTATTTAAAGCATAAAGGCTACAATAAAAAACAGATACTATGCTGTATTGCCAAAAATAGTGGTATAATTGATTCAGACAATGGTGCTATATGTCAGGTTGATAAATTAAAATGCACGCATCGTATTGTCTTATGCAATAAGAGTATGAGACACCTGGTATTTAGTAATAGATGCAAAATTTATATACCAGTTAGTATTGAAGATATGAAATGAAATATGTTGATGATGCATTAAGCTTAACACTGGAACATACAATATATGTGGCAAACAGTAATGTAACTAGGATTTCACAAGGAAATTTTTTAAAAATCTGACCTTTTTGTAACGTTATTGTTTCGTTTTTCATTTTCATTGCAATTTTTTTTCACAAAATTGTCACAAAGGGGGGAGGAGGGTGAACAATAAACTAACATTTATATGATAAGGCGCTTGATTCACTTTGAAATCTTATAGTTTATTAGTTTGTTTTATTGGGTAAATAAGTTGAAAAGTAGATTTAAAACCAAAGTATCTATTGAAAGATTTCGTATTTATTATTCAATACTTGATTTATATGTACACAGTTCACAACATTGACTTTATCTTTGCGTCTGACTTGTCTATAACTTGACTATGACATGAATGAGTTATATTTGTCCCATATTGACTGAATATTGATGTTACAGTAATAAAAAATTGAATTAAATGTCTCGGAGTTTAATAATATAGTATTAAACGTCATCATTATAGCATTTAATTATATTTAAATGTCATTATTGCGCTGATATGACATTAAACAATAATGAAATGGATTCTTTTGAGAATCATAAGTATTACATAGGACTGCATAATGTATTACGTTTGGACAGTCAGATAAGATTAATTAGTGTGAATATGTGGTTTGCTCAATATAGTATTAATGTGTACAATTTACTTCATAACTTTATTCTTCGTTATTTTTAAGAAAAAGTTTCATTGTATCTTTAGTTGATAAATCGAAATCATGTAATAGATTCAAAAATTCTATATAGATGATCTAAGTCTTTTTAAATAAGGTTAGTGTTAGGGTTGGGATTTCAACAATATAATTTATACATTGTAACTAAATATTGCACTACATAATTTTTAAGATTTTGTGTAATTATTGATATGCCACTTCATGAAAGTTTGTTTTAAAAAGTTTGTCTTATTTATTTATTAAATATATGTAACTTTTATAATGCTCCTTATTTAATACTTGCAGTAAAGCCTGTCGGACGACAGGCATAAAAAAAATAAACAAATGTTTAAATCTGAAAAATCATTTTATTATCAACTATCAACTACAAAGGAAATATCTCCTTAACTGACCCATAACGCTGAAAGGCATTAAAACTCACCTTTGTAATCTAAATACTGCTCTAACTTGTGAACGAAGCTTCTACAGCATAAAATGGTTTTGATTTTCGAAATCAGCGTAAAAAACTGAGTAAGTATGCCGAATTTCATTAAAATCGGTGCAGTGGTATCAAAATTATTTGGTTTAAAAGTATGTTTTGTTAGATTTTGAGTTGTCTAGGTCAGTTCCCAAGGATAAAATATACTTGAAACAACATGGAATGACAAAATGAACTAATATTTCATCCAATTTGAGTATCCTTGATTCAATGGTACCATTGAGAACCCTTGGATCTATCTTAATAGCTTAATTATATCGAGTTACAGACAAACGAAATTAGCCAATTATTATATAAGATATTGGACACCAAATTTTATACAGGATATATTTTCAAAAATCTATTTAGACGATTACACAATGTCATATAAACGGCCCTTTTAAGTCTATTTTACTAGAAAAACCGTATTTCAGTTTTTACACACAGTTTATTTTAATTAAGTAGTTTTTATTAAATGATAATTTTGTTCTTAAAACTTGATCACGCGATCAGCTAGTCAATAGAATAGTTTCCTGTTGAAATGAATTTACTACTACGCTGCCTACTGATCCCGTACATCTCGTCTTCGTTGAAGTTTTTACAATAAAAGTCTATATTTTTAAGATGCAACATTAATTGATGATGACAGCCTTAGCATGAAAAAAGTTTTATAATAAAATTAACTGAGTACTGAAGATTGCCTGGTACGGTTTATAAATCAATATCTTAACTTTATAAAGAACATATTTATATGATAAACATATCCTGATGGTTAATATTTAAGAAATGTATTTAATATTCGCATTAATAAACATTCTTAATTACAGTCTTATAATAATGACAGTCTTTTTGACTGCTTACTTCAATCTAACTGATTGTATATTATTTCTCGATATCAGTTTTAAGAATTCCTCTAGGTTATCTTTTCTCGTGTTTTTTGCTAAGTTCATTAAGCCAGTGTAGGAAAGATACTGATATCAGTCTTGTAAGTCACTGCAAAAACTGTAACTGAAATTTAATTTCTCGGTTAATCTATAGACGATCTACTAAAAAGTTGAATTACTTTTGAAAACAATTTTTATTTCTGATCGTAAATGTATCATCATGAATAACTCTTAAATAAATACGATAATACCATACGACTCGCAAAACTATACAATGTTTTAAATTTTTAATAACACTTTCTACAATATTTTGAACGATATTTTATAAAGATTAGGCTAAAGCAAATGTTTGAATACAAAGATATATATTTAGACCTAAACACTGTTTTTATGTTTTTTGACATTCGTTTGTTTCGATTCTGCGCATTTGTTGTCCTTTACAGATATTCTGTAGGTCTGGATTATACTCTTACATATTTAACGTAAATATTATGTTCATATTTTTCATTCACTACTAAATTCCACATATAGGCGTTCCTTTGTTCTCTACTCTTGCTGTTTTGTGCCAATTTTAGATCTCAACATATCATTGTATTTTATCCACCTGCAAACGTTGGTATTGTAACTTTACACAAAAATATTTATTTAGTGTATTCGTTCTACTACGCACTCTTTTTTAAAAACTCTTTTATTGAACTTTTAGCATTTATAACCATTTCTGTTTTTATTAGTTACTGGTACTAAAGTAATCTAAAGAAGAAAAAATTAAACCGTGTTGCTTAATTTAATACATTTATTAATTATCATCAGTTCGTTTACTTATTTTCAGTTGCGAAAAATCGATTTAATTAAGAAAAATGCGATGGGACATATTAATCATGAAATGATAAGTGTAGGCTATCCACCAACTCTGAATTTCGCAAAAGTAACTTAGGGAGTGACAAAATATAATCTTTTCAGCGTCATATTTAAGGGTCGAGGCTTTCACACACTGGGCTTTCAAGCAAATAGTTTCAAGCAAAAGAAATTTCTCTCGGTTCTTTTTCATTCGTTACAGCGTGTTGTATTCCTGATAGTATGAGTATTTTGCTTTCTGTGTATTTATAGCGATTTTTTTATTGATTTCTTATGCGATTAAAAAAAATTATTACTAAAATAATTAAAACACTAAAATAACGTAAAATTGAAAACAATTTTTTCCTATCATATCTTAGATTTTATATTCTATGTTCATGTTATGTTAGGTGTTTTACATTTGTTTTTTAGTTACCAGTACTCGAAGAGTGAAAGTTTAATTTCTACAATTTCATCATATGAAGTATCCCTTACAGTTAAAGGCAAATATCTCTACGCGTGCATTCGATCCTATATCCTGTCACGTTCCTCTGAAAATAAATAAGTGTCAAAAAATAATTAGTATTTTCATATAGCTATATTTTTACAAAAGCGTCTGGCTCTCTCCTTCACTTATTCACTTATTGAACTACTTTTGAACTTTATTGAAATGCGGAGTACTTGAAAACTTTTCTGTGATATCCTGTTGCGATCATTAGATTCATTACAATGTTTTTACTCCATAGTTGAGACTTGTTCGCCTCTCAGCCAAAGATATTATACTAACAATACTGTCGCGGTGTTGCGGTAAGAAATACAGAGCATGTCACGTTTGCTCTAGTTACCCTACAACTGTACTCATAAGTTTTCACAATCAGTTGTCACAATTTGTTGACGATTCAGAGTGGAGCAAGGCCGGTTGAGCTGCTTTGTCGCAAAGAAAAAAGAAAGAGAACTTTGGCTCGTGCAATTGAATACAAAGCGGCTTGATGTCTTAAGTTTTCTTCAACTAAATAAACTTATTTCGCTCAGATAATTTTTGACAGAAACCAAGTATTCAATAAATATATTATAAGATAAACATTTATTGGATAAACATTAAAAAAATAATTGAAATCATATAATTATAATCAAATTTATTGTAGGGCTGAACTTTTTTTGTAAAAGCGGGGTATCTATTCTACAATATTTCTATTATGTATGTTTTAATTACGTATTAAATTTCGATCCATTCAGGAAGGTGCATGACATATCCAATGTATTAAAAAAATTAATGAACTAGGTTGTAAAATTTCATTTTGTAATTTCTTGAATTTTGTATTTTATGTGCTATTTGAATATAACGCTTATTTAATTATTCTACTGTAGACTATACAAGTTTACATTCAAGTATATGCAAAAGTAATTTATTGCAAATATTCAAAGACAACGCGACGTACATTTATTATACAACAAACATTTAATAAATACTTTAAGAAAGACATAGGCCTAGATACATCAATCATATTATCATAATATATATATTACAAAATACTATACTCGACGTATACATACTCATTTCTCAATTGCATTTATCACAAGTTCTACATAACAAAACATTTTAATAAATATGTCCGACAAGCCTGTAACAGGTTCAAATGAAATACAACAACATAATGAATTGAACGAAAGATAACAATTTAGTTAATTTGTCGAAAGAACACCAAATTTTGACATTAAATGTTTAGATTAGAAATAATTTTACAAAAAAAATAATTAAACAGCAAAAAATGTGTATGAATCAGAATCATCCCCCAGGCACATCAGGAGATTGACAATGGAAAATTTGAGACAAAAATTACGACGAAAGATTTATATTGAGAATAAAATAGATTGTCAAATAAAATTAGAAGTTATATAACGCTTAATAAGTTAAGAAATGTATGTCAATTTTATCATTGAATTTTTTATTGTGAGTGAAAAAATATCGAGGTGTCTGATAGCAAAGTAGCCTTAATTGATATCAGATCATTTTAATAATTTATTGAATTTCAATGAGACACAGCATTCTCAATCAATAAAGCTAATAAAATAACAATTTTCTGATAAGCGATTCATTAAATAAATTAATCAATACAATTATTGACTAAATTTATAATCAATTTATAAACAAACTAATGAATCAAGTATTATATATAATATTCAGTACTCTATAAACTTTAAAAAACATTAAATTTAGCAAATAAATATAATAGAATTTAGGTCTATATAAAATATAACACAGGTCGTGTATTATTCAAAAGAAATAACTTCTAATACTTTTGTAGAGCCTCGAGATCTATATAGACCTCTAAAAGACGACTCGGTATCATTAAAAATTAAATCTAGAATGAATAAAAGTTTTATCGAAGGATTACTGAAGATTTGACATGGATCGGTGGATGCAACGTATTTTTGCGAAATCTGATAAATACACAATACTTTCCGTTGAAGTGGTACTGTTAAATCTCGTTCGGTGACCTATCAGCACGTCACTGTGGTTTTAAATAAGCTGCTATGATGCTCCTTTTGGCCTTTGAAGGACTTATTATAAAAATGTTAAGCCTTACTTATTGCATCTTTGCATACAAATGGCTCAAGTTTACACGAAAGTTTTATGAAATTACAATATTAAATTTTGTTATAAGACTCTTTTAATTATTAATAATTTTAAAAATTATCTGATATTATTAAAAATATGTAGGCCTAATCACTGTTAGCCTAATTCCTAATTATACAGTTTACACTTAAAATAAACAATACACTATAGGTAGGCCTATCAGTTAATCATTTCTATCAGATGAGATTTTTTTATTTTATTCCTAAAAAGGCGGAGGTTGAATTTGATTAATAATAATATTTTATTTTGAAAGAAATAGCATATAACGAAAAGAATTTTTATTGCAATGGCAAAAGCGGGCCAGATCAATGCTGCACTATAGCTGAGATCCAGCAATGATATTTAGCCATGAATAGCAATCATATCGCCTAAATATGACACTTTCTTATTATACTAAAATAGGAATACCGTTTTGAGTTTTCATAATTCACTAATTTTTATAGTTTCTCTTGAATGTATGGACAATCTGCCCAACATTTAAAATTTTATTGCTGTGATGCTTAGAATTTGGTTCCAAAACAGTTTTATTTATCAATCCGAAAATCTTAAAGTATTATTAGACGATGTCGTCTCAAAGTTTAACATATAATTTAATAGATATTTTACACTGTATACAAAGTAGTGATAATACTTCATGATTTCATTCTTGATATGGACTTCATTTAATGCTTTACAGTGCAAAATTATAAGCTTTTTACGCGGTAAACATAAAATTTCTTCTTAATAAAGCTGTAATTACCCTTTCACTCTTGCTCATTTATACTCTATTAATCCTATCGCATAAAATCTAACAATAATTATTCCTAAAAACTTTAACTGACTACAATAGCTTGTTGGTTAAGCTATGCTAACCATATTGTCATGCTATACTGCATTTGCATCAGGCTTTGTCATCCAACCGTAACGCCACTTGCTATGCCTTCGTGAACTCTGGCAAACATACTTTTGGCAAATATTGACCGTTATAATACAAAGGAAGTATATAGTAAGAACTATTCCAATAATCGAATAACCATTTAAATTTTAGACAAATATTTGAAAATCTTACGATGATTCAACCGTAGCCAATGGTAAGTAAAATGAAGAAATTTTGTCAGTGGTATATTGCTGGTAATGAATTTAATTGCCGGACAAAAATAACTGGCGTAGATGTGCCACACCGGGTGATTTCATTTCAGACTCAACAGAATCTACAGATGCAACATTTTGGGTTGTGATGGAAACTTCTGAAATGGCGGAATCTTTTGATTTCTGTCTTACTGGCGACGAAGCAGGTTTTACTTCGTTTTTGGATAGTGGTTGTGTCATTTTTGATAAGCTATCATATGGAAAAGTTCTTGTAGGCAAAATGTGAAAGTTTTGCATTGATGCTGGACTAGTTATAGCAACGGGGAATGCTGCCTTCATCGGGGCATTTAAAGCAGTCGTGGAACCTTGCATAGACGACGGAGGCGTAGAATTTGCTGTAAATGCGGTCGGTGATTTGATGCCGGAATCGGGTGAATTAGCGAGCGAATTTGGTAAATTAAGAAAGCCAGCCGTATCGGACAGCGAAGATGGTGTTGTTTTAAAGTTAGAGCCTGAAGGAGATATCTGAGAAGGCGATAACAGCGCATTTATATTGGAAGCATCTCTGAATGCTTGATTTTCAATTGGAAGTGGTTGAGTAGGATAATGTCCTAGTTTATTTGGTAGCTGTAAATAACTGAGAGGTGATTGGAGAAAAGGTGATGATGCATGACTTCTTGGCGATGCGGCACTACTATGAGGGGATGAACCACGGTTGAGAATATTACTGAGTGATGGAGAGGGTGAAAGAGATGATGGAGTTCGACTAGCAGGAGAAGGCGTGTGACTACGAGGCGTTGGTGCTTGATTGGATGGATTAAGTGCATTATTGATGGCTGAAAAATGTTTTGCTTGAGATTTAACCAGACCTGATTGCAAGCCAGCGCTTATCGTTTTATCGATTGTTGAATTGGTTTGACTTAGTGATTGATCTTGCCACGGCAATGTTTTGTGACTTGGTAAATTATTTACTGATGGGAACTCTGGAATATATTGCATTGGAAAAGGTGACACTGCGTTTTCAGGTACGTCTGTTTTAGATATGGTCATAGTTGGACTGTCAGATAAAGATGACTCTCTAACAGAAGGTAAGAAAGATTTTGGAGAGGAGCCTCGTCTGTGTCGAGGTAAATTTGGGGATGCAGTTGCTAACCATGAGGAGGGAAATTGTGGTTTTTCACTTAAGATGGGATTTGGTTGAAATCTTGCAGCTGATGATATACTCTGTACTGTGCCGCTACTTATAATGACTATGGTGTGCTTGCTGGGAGTACTTTCGATCAAGTAAGCTGATGGAGAAGTACTACCATTACTACTTGAATGATTTGCACTATCATGGTGGTTGTCGCGTAACGTAGATATGTTTTTATCTGTCTGTTTTGATGCACGATTTTCTACTGTTTGATTTTTTCTCTCTTCTGGTTGGCGATAGTTTGTGATTATATCTAGGGTTGAAGGCCTCTCTGCACCTCCCATTGTACCCGTTGATGGGATTGATGGTCTAATCGACGGTCCTCGGTGGTCCGCCGTTGAATACTTTGATCGGTATGATAAGGTGGTATCAATTGATGGTGAGGGTTCATTTGAAACAACATGCGATGTAATTGTAGAATAGTTCTTCATTGTGTCACTATTGGAACAGCGACATTCAGCATGTATGTAATCCATGGTAAGTTGCTTACTGTGTACTACCTTGCTGTCCTCCATTGGGCTTTTATAAGCAAGAAGTTTTCGTGGTATACGAATTTGCCGATGACCATGTTCTAAGAAACCTTGACGACTGCTGTTAGATGAAACAGCTGACGAAGGACTTTGGACTATACTACTGCTAAAGTTCACACCTATTGGAATTGTAGCGCATAGTGCGGCGCAGTACAATGCTTTAGAAGTGTTCTCATGCCTCGATCTAGAGCCATGTGGATCGCTAATATCGCTTGAATCTGTACCCACACTTCGAGTTGACTGTGACATCGATCGTCCAAAATAAGCTAGATTCCCTACTTCATACCTGTGAAGATCTACAGGTATGCTCCTGCTTATCGAACGTGAGATGTTTGTACCATGCAAATTATTCGTAACAACTCTCAGCGGACTATCAGGACTTGGCTGCTCACCCGTTACACCAAATATATGTTTTGCATTGATTGGTTCACCAATCGTATTCGCAGTCTGACGCTGTTTAAATTTATTTCGTATTCCACGCATCCATGACTGTTTCTTTTCAGCAGCACGTTGTTGCATCATCTGCTCATCTATTAGCAGACTGATTTCACGTTCGACTAGATCTAACTCTCTATCCATTAATATCTGCTCTCGGCGACTGAGAGACTGCTCGAGCTTACGTTGTTCCTTCATTGCCATGTTCAACATTCGTTCTCTTTCTGTTAAGTCGAACTCCTTTTTCGCTTGCAGTTCATCAAACCTCGTTGATATCTCTTTGTGCCAGTCTCCTTGCATTGTCCGGAATGATGTCTGGTTTGTCGTGACAAAAGGTGAACTTGCAATGTCCTCAAGGGTTTCGACAACCGTCTTGAAGGATGGCCTGTTGTGTGGTTCTACTTCCCAGCAGCGCTTTAGAAGTGCAGCGAATGCAGATGGACATGTGGAAGGTATTGGTAGTGTTAGCTTATATGCAGCTACCTGAAAAAATTATCAATATGTTCAAAAATCATATCAAGAGACATATAGCAGATTTACTTTTAATATTAAATGCTCTGAAATTATGTTGTTAAATTTTGTGGGTAAGTTATGGGCGAGCCGAATGTTAAAGTTTTTCAAAGATGAAGAATCTAGCAACCTAGCACGTATAAAAATGTGCTGAAACTCTGAAAAGAACAAAAAGAAATATCAACAAAGAAAAATCATTGCAAAGTTCAGATCATTTTTTATATTTCTTGTAGTACTCGGTATCAATATAAAAATATTATAGGTCAAGGTTAAACTTATTTCTCGTTTCGAGACAATGTAAAAGGTAGTCTCTCGATCGTATCAGTGAAAATTAAGATTTGAACATACTACAAGATACCTAAGTTATAAGTTACCCCCCTTTTTGCTTTTTCACTCTACAAACCTTCTCCCCCCCCCCCCCCTTC
>JAQIXG010001306.1:0-22998 GCA_034700105.1 Oconnorella tubifera
ACCCCTCGCTTTTGACCATAGTTTCGTCTACTTGTGAAAAGTTACCATCCAAAATTTATTTTTTCCTTTTTAGTGCAGTAATATAAGCGAGGTTTTTTAAAAGTTTTTTTAATATATTTTATTTATTGTGTAGTAAATTTGGAACATTTTCGAGATATTCCTCGTGCTCTCTATTTCCTTCTATCAGTACAGTGTTTTATATTTACGAGGTCCCTGAATGTCGACTAAAATCTAAATAGAGCCCTGGCTGCTCAACTGTATGGGAAACTGAAAGGCGTTGACATTCTCGTTGACCATTATCTGGTCTCTAATATATAGTTTGTAATTGTCGGGCTGTGCCCAAGTGTCCGGTTTCAAACCGGTCAGCTTGGTTTTTATTTTTTTAAATTCTGCGGCTTACATTTTTTATAAATAATTTTTATTCTAATTTAATATCCTCCAATAATTGCATTCTTTAAGCAATAATCAGAAACTTTTGTTTCCGATTACCTGAAATGTTGATATCAAGCAAGGGCTTCTCTAAATTAAACTTGCAAACAAATTTATATCAGTTTATCAATTCTTTGCAATTCTTCAAGAATTCTTTATAAATCTTCAATATTCTCTAAACATAATTTATAATTCTTCAGTATTCTTTAAGGGAACAGTCGATCACCCTTTATTTCGCAAAATCTCTTATTATTTGACTCCACGGAATGATTGTGCTCCAAATGTGGAACATCCCGAATGACAAAACATTCGTGTAACAATAGACAAAGAGTAAATCAGCCGAAATTGGCCAATGGTCGTCAATATAATTCCCTTTTCCGTCCGTTACTTCTGTTGGTCCAGGTGGCGATAAGGAACAAGAACAGGAAAAGAATAGATTCCTCCTATACAGAGATAGATGCGGAGGTTTTTAAAGAAATTTTACGACGGTGATATAGGATGTTATTTTATCTCTGGATATATTTTGGAGTATATCTAAAACAATCAAGTTTTTCATAAAGGAAGTATTTTGAGATAAAGTAGAAGATTTCAGAATGAAATATGAGATATGAGTCGCGTAGCCAGGGTTTCACAAACGGGAACATACCGTCTTTGACTATAGAAAGTTTACAATAGTAATCTCGGTGATAATCTATCCATAGGCCTTGCATTTTTGGCATTTATTTATGTATAAATCTTTTTGGGTTTTTTATATATTTGATTTGTTACCGATTTGGTTCTGATATATGAACTCACGTATATGAAGCGCACGTACAAAGTGCTTAACGACAATAGAGCGAAGGACCTAAGACTTCACAGTCCATTGAGCGCAGATTTTTTTGGATTTTTCATGAGAAATTTTAGGGCTAGAGTTAGGATTATGGCTTTTTTCGGGGTTTATGAACTCATTTCTTACGGTTTCAGTTAATTTTTTTGTATTGCATTGATTTGAGAAATAAATACATTAATGTATAAATTTGATTTGGCAAAAAAACTACTTCCTCTTCAAAAATATCCCACAACTTGACTCCCTCAGTTTGTTTCACAAAATACATCCCCAATGCTATAGCTTAATTATTTTCCAATAATTCATTCGCATTATAACTCCTAAGTCAGTTGTAAAAACTTCATGGGTTTTTGAGGACGAGAGGGTCTCCTGAGAGAGAGACAGAAAAAAACTAAAAACTAAATTTTACAGTTTTGCGCGCAGCTGTGTCTCGGCTCTAAAAAGCGACTTTACGATGTAATTAGTGCGATGTTTTTTACATCGATTGCTTTAGTGCTCCTTTCTGCATGCTCGTTGTTCCCTAATTGCACCCGAACTTCCTAACGTTGCTTTATTACTATACTTTCTTGAATTAAAAGAATTGTCGACTTTGCGTCTATTATAGAGATTAGTGAGACGGTTAAACTCATTTTTTTACAAGTTAGGTTTTTGACCAAATTTTCTGCAGACTTAGAGGTCACTTACTGTTTCAGACACAGGGAACTGTTACTATATTATATTAGTAATATAATATAGTACTGAGGGAACTGTATTACATTAGTGTATAATATTTCAACCGCAATTCATTTTAGCTTGGGGCACTGGACCCAAATTTAGAAAAATCTTACACACAGGGGCTACTTTAACAGGGGGTACTAAATTAATCTAAAATTAAATTTACTGTCCTAGACACTGGGGCTACTGAAGACAAGCATTATCTCTCAGAAAAACTGTTTTTACATGTAGAGGCCCGCAACAAATGCCGCAAGAATGGGACCTCATTCATTGATATTATTCAAAAGATCGCTGGCCGTAAAAATGCAGAATTTAAAAAGGGCCGAATTCAGTCCGCGAAACATTTATCTGTTATAATATCATATATATTTAATAATATAGTGTATTATAACATACATTATGTTATAATGTATGTTATAATACACTATATTATTAGTGTATTCAGTAATAATAAAAGTATTAAAATTGTCTCTTTGATTTCAGATTCATAACTGACTCAAATACAATATCATCACTATCATATGAAACGCCAACAAGTGAAAATTAGAACGCCTTAAAAACTTCTTTAATATATTGGAATATCACGCATTGATGACGTAACGAAAACACGTCATAACTAGTTAAATAACGAAAACACGTCATAACTAGTTAAATAATGAAAACACGATATAACATAACGTTATATCTAGTTAAATAATGACGCAGATTCACGCATTAATATGCCTTCGTTAAATTGAAATCACTTAAAACGACGTAAACCACATGACGTAACTCAACACGGATTAACGTCATAATCTCTCTAAAATCACGTCATCAATCTCGATGCAACCTAGCGCCACCCTGTGGTCCAACACGACGCTCTTCTCCCTCGAACGGATCCATCGTGACGGCCCCCTCTCCCTCAACTACTCCCCAGGGACCCTGGCGGTGATCGCCCTCGTCCTCGTGGCCTTCATCGTCGTCACTGCCCTGGGTAACCTGCTGGTCGTCATCGCCCTCTATCGATACCGACATCTAAGGACGGTCTCCAACTATCTGATCGGGAACCTGGCTGCCAGTGACTTCATGCTGGCTGTAACTGTGCTGCCTATGAGTACACTGAATGAATGTTTGGGCAGGTAGGTTCATACGACCGTATACGTTTTTCTCATCATAATACAGGGTGTCATTTTGAATTTATTTCTGGGGCAACATTTTTTTGAAAACAGTTGGTGACTTTTGTAATTTTTTACGTTTTTTCATATATTGATTTTAAGTTTTGTTTGCTTATTATATATCTATTGACGCATTTAAAGAGAATAACGAAAATAGGGAGCATCTAACTGATATTATATTTGATTAGTTTAAGCTAAAATTTAGTTTCTAGATGGAACGCTCATACATGGTTGTAAATTTAAGTCTTTTTAAGAGGTGCAGCAAGTAGAATTAAGTTCAAGGCTTGCATTACCGTATTACAGGAATGATATTTTAGACAAAGATTTTCACTTAAGCATTTTACTATTGATCGCAGCAAGAACACTACTACATTACTTTATTTTCGCTTGTCCCTTCATATTTTTGATGATATTACTTTCTTTATACACATTTACTTGTTATATTTTATCGTTGTGAAACTTTATTTAGGTGGATTCTGGGGCGCTTGGCTTGTAATCTGTGGCTGGTCACCGATGTTCTCTGCTGCACTGCATCCATATGGAATCTCTGCGTTATTGCATTCGACCGGTTCACGGCCACGTGTTACCCGGTCTGGTACCGGGAAAAACGGTCAACTAAACAGGCGGTTAGTAAGAGATAGACAGATGGAGAGAGAGCGAGAGAGAGAGAGAGAAAAAGGGAGAGAGAGAAAAAGAGAGAGAGAGAGAGACGGAGAGAGAGAGAGAGAGAGACGGAGAGAGAGAGAGAGAGAGAGAGCGAGAGAGAGAGAGAGAGAGAGAGAACTAATTACAAAATGAGCGAACACTTTAGCAATGCTGGATAACTCATTAACACGTGTTATTTATTAATATAATAGCAATTTCAGCCAGCTTAATACCTGACTGTGTCAAATAAATAACATACATCAGTTGTTCAAATAGTAAAATATTAATTAAATTATAAAGTATATAATACTTTATAAACAAAAACGAAATAGTATAAACAAACGTTTAACAGATCATTTACGTGCTCACTGTATGGTTAATATCCTCCGTCGTCTGCGTTCCGCCGCTCCTCGGGTGGAACGACCTCTCCGAAAACTACATCTACGACAACACCACCCTAGTCTACCAGTGCGTCCTCTTCCAGACCCCCAGCTACGTCATCTACTCCGCCAACGGCTCCTTCTTCCTCCCGTTCTTACTCACCCTCACTCTTTACGTCGGCATCTTCGCGTCCTTACGTCTCCGCGTACGACGAATGCGGAGATCGTCCGACGGATCCGCGGTGATACGCGGCGGTGAACCAGTCTCCGCTGCGACGGCGGATCGGCGGATTGCCGGATCGCGTCGGGACTCTTACGGAAGAACGCCTTTAATAAATGGTCACACGGAGTTGTTATCAACTTCGGGAAGCGTGATTCTTGACGGCGGTACGATAAGCGGTGCGCAGGATGTTAGGGAGACTATTCAGCATGTGAGCGAGGAGGAAGAGGAGGAAGAGGGAGCTGTCGAGGGGAATTTGATTTCGTTTAAGATCGGATCTCGTCCGCCCATCGAATTTCTTCGGATTCTCGATGAATCTGGACGCGAGGGTTACGGAGAGGGGAGACGATCGGATGAGAGGTTGATACCTAGGGAAGGATCGCGTTCAGTGATTAATGGGTCGTCGAAATCCGGTGAAAAAGGGAGCGAGGGTAAGGACAAGTGTGTAGAGGAGAGTAGAAGAAGACAGGGGTGCGGGAGTAAGTGGTGTCGCAGGGGGTCGGTGTTTGGTAGGAGTGATTCGAAAAGGGAAAGGGGCTCCGTGTTGGACCGAAGGGCAAGTAGACGAAGTGTGCCATCGGAGAGAAGGTATGTCAATGAAGCATGTATTGCAACTGGCATTATTTAATTGTATGTTATAGTCATTTCTGTTTAACTTCTGTTTTATTTTCACTATTGATTAATCTTTCAATACTTTTTTTACTCAATTTTAAGGAGACCAGTTATAAGCAGGGAAATAATAATTTAACTAACGTAACGAATCATAGGAATCTCGATTTACGTTTCACTCATAATATCTTTAACTTATTGAACCCTATACATTTTTTCAATGTCGCGCATGATAACTAGTTAAAATTAAATTATTTAAAACATTTAAATTTAAATTGAAAGGCTAACTTGACTGCAATAAAGAAATTCTGAGGTCCGATACCTCTCTTTCTTTCAGGCTGAGCGCCCTGCAGCGTTACGAGCAACGAGAGACCAGGGCCACCATCCGCATGGCCATCATCATCGCCTTCTTCTGCCTCATGTGGCTGGGCTTCTTCGTCATCTACATCATCAGAGGCTGCTGTCCAGACAACTGTCCCATACCTCGAGAGCTCGATGCCTTCCTTTTCTGGCTAGGATACTCCAACTCCTGCGTGAACCCCATACTGTACACGATATTTAATGAGGATTTCAAAAGGGCTTTTATTAAGATCATAGGGGGATTCGGGCCGGTGGGATCGTGGTGCGAGGGGGTGTGGGGTGGTGGGTGGTTGGTGGGAGAGGGGAGGAGGAAGAGCTCGTTTGATAGTGTCGGGGTGCCGAGGAAACAGTCGACAACCTCGACGACGCTTAGTGCTCGATGGCATCCTTGAATAATGATGTGTATTATGGCACAACTCAGATTATCCATGAATACATTATGATCTTTATTTCTTCGTTAAATTATATTTCATTTAAATTTTATTGAATATTTTTCATAAATTAAAATTTATTTAAATAAATCATAGTTAATTAAGTTTAATGTTATTCATTGAAGCACTTGGGGGAGGAGTGAAGCACAAAATGACAACCCTACGAAAGTTTGTCTGTTTTAAAATAAGGTATCGTAAAATGTATCTATTCTGTGGCACGCATCCCCCTTGTCAACCTGAAATAAATTTTATTACTTTCCATTCTCAAAAGAACAAGTAAGCCTCTTAAACTCAAGTATCAAATGGTAGCCCGCCGCTCAGCCCCCCCCCCCCTCTCCCCTACACTAGTAAAGGCTCTGGAATAATCTACTTAAACATAAATGAATACTGAACTACAAATAAATGTAGTATTGAGAAAAATCTCTTAATACTACATTTTTAGCAAACCTTCGGGAAATTTGTTAAGAACTTTAAAAGAGAGTCAATTTTGTTAAGTTGCTCTTTCGTCCCCGTGACAAATTATCGAGCCTATTAACTATAGACTAATTCAAAAAAATTATCCTATAATTATTTTGTAAAAATGTCCTTTTTAGCTGTTTTCTTCGCTTAAACTGTCTGTCTTTTAATTTTTCTCAAGGTTGTTAATTTTCTAAGAATGTTTCTATCGCAAAAAACTTTCTTTACAAGTTTGAAAAAATATTCTTCAAGACAAAACTTTAATTAATCAGCCAAAGGGCATGCGCGCCTCGTCGCAAAAAACACTCATTAATCAGCCAGTATTGCGGTTTTTTTCCGAGGCGTCTGTTGAATGTGCGCTCTTACACGAAACTTATAAAATTGCATTCCTTTCTTGTATGGAAAAATAAGTCAATACCGAAAATATTTGTCTTTTTTAATTTTTCTAATTTTCCCCTTTTCTGTTTTTTAACATTCATTTTCTAGCTTGATGAAAAGTGTCCAGTTCTTTTAGAAATATATCTGGCTAGTTTATAATCATCAGAAAAATTAGAAATATCAATGTTATATTACAGCAGAAGAAAAAAAATGATGCTGTGAAAAAGTAATAAAAATCCCCAAAAAATCGGCTGGGTCAATTCATTTAATAACCAACACTAAACTTAACCAAAAATCCGAAACCTCAATACTAAACCTAGAAATATATCCGAACATAACCGTAAGAAATAGAAATCGATGCCGTTTTGTCGGGGCCGATCTGTCGAGACCGATTTGTCGGGGCCAATTTGTCGAGTCACGATCTGCTGTAAGTGATGGTTGAGTGAGATGATTGAAGTAGATGATGGAAAGTGATTAAGACTACTGACCCGTAGCCTGTACAGTGGCGTAGCCAAGAATTAACGAAGGAGGGAGGGTTTCTGAAATAAATACAGATTAAAGTGGTAACCTCATGTTTGAGGCTATAACTTTTTAATATATAAATGGTTCCCCAGACATGTAATCAACGCAAAAAAACTTCGCTAAATCGTCACAAAGTGGTGGGGGGTTCAACTAAACTGATGACTTTAACATTACAAATTGTTTCCACTTTTAATAGGGTTATATCTCTAACGACCAACTGATAAAAAAGGAGTGCGACAAAAAGTTTATTTTCTTAATCAATTTTATTGTGATTAGTTTATCATCCATTCGCAAGATTGCACTGCTATGTGACACAAAACAATGCAATATTAAATGCAATATGAAATACAATATGAAATGCAATATATAATCTGAAATGTAATATGAAATGTAATATGAAGTGTAATCTGAAATGTAATATGAAATGCAATATAAAATGTAATATGAAATGTAATCTGAAATGTAATATAGTATGTAATATAATATTTAATATAAAATACAATATGAAATGTAATATGAAATGTAATATGAAGTGTAATCTGAAATGTAATGTGAAATGTAATCTGAAATGTAATCTGAAATGCAGTATAAAATGTAATATAAGATGTAATATGAAATGTAAAATAATATGGTTATGTTTAAGATGCAATTAACGTCAACAATCATTTCTTTTTAATAATTATGCCTAACATTTAACCAAAAAATTGACTAATTATTATTAATTTGAAAATTAATACAGTTAATTAGTTATAAAACTAAATCAACTGCGTGTAGCGTGTTCACTTTTTTCGACTTTTCATAAACACTGTACGTATTTTTCCACTATTTTTTGTTCTACTTTGTTAATTTAATTTTTATTTAATTTATTTCGTGATAAAATAATGATCCCTCGTTAACTTTTCATCGACATAAACTACTGCCACCTGGCGAAATATTATTTAAAATAATCGAAAACGTTTAGCGCCAAGCAGAGCTGTCATCTGGCGAATAAGAAATTCCTTTATTCGTTTATTATTTGGCAACAGTGCACTCTTTTTATTTTTTATTTTTATTTTCAATTTGCGTTGGGTTTCGGGACCCCCAGTGCGTAAATAGGTGGGGGGTTGTTAGGATTATAACTCCAATATTGGAGGTAAAAAAAACTACTTGTTGCAGGGCTAGAGCTGTGAGATTAGTCGTAAGTCAACCCCTCCCCCCCCCCTCTCTTGTGACGATTTACTAAGAAAAATTGCGCATGGGCTGGATAAAAATACGATAAAAAGTAAAATTAAAAGGTCATCAGTCAATTTTTTGTGGAGACCCCCCTCCCTTAGTCAATTTATTGCTACGCCACTGGGGACGCCTTTTGCCATTCTCTAAGTGAATTATAACAGTTTCTAAATATAGCACGTTCACAAATAACTCTTAAATATGGTGTTTCAAATTTCTGAATTAGAATTATTGTTATAATTTGGTTAAGGTTAGGATTAAGATTAGGGATAAATTCATAAATATTCCGTGTACCTTTGATAATACTGAATCTATTTTTATCTGTATTTAAAATTACATTATTAGTAATTAATAGCATTTCTTATCAAATCATTGTACCTTTATATCAGCCATTATAATTATTTTATTTATATATTTATCTCATTTTATTATATTCTATTTTAAACTATAGTATACAATTTCTAGCATTTAATAGTGGTTTCCTGTGCTGATGACATTGCGACGTCAGAAAGAAACTTTACTGAATCATCTCAGATAACAAGGTTAATTAGCATTCGCTAATGATCAACAAATCTCGCACAACTCAAAACATGTCAGTCTGTCCATCTGTCAGACGCTGTCCATCAGTCACTGACAGACTGTCTGTCTGTCTGTCAGTTTGTTTGTTGCGGGTAACGTCATTTTCTAAACGAGGCATCAGATGGATCAAGTCATTTCGTCCCACCGTCAGTTCATTTAAGACCATTTAATTCGGACCACTTAGCTAAATTCAAAATTATTACAATATACATCTAAATAATACAAATTATTAAATAAGTATTACATTATAAGTTAAAATGAAGTAAATTTATTAAAAGTCATAGGAAGCAATAAAATACACAACAATTTTAACGACAGCACAAGGACAGTTAAAGATAGTTTAAACAATATACAGTAAGTTAATAGTTTGAACAAGCATGCCGCATAAAAGTTTTATACTAGAGACATAAGTATTAAATGATAATATAATTACGTGGTCATACTTTGTCAAAACAAAGTTCGGTGTATTCGATCTCGTTCTTTTAGATAGATAATATATTAACATTAATGTCTTATTTCCAGTTATAAAAAAATCATTATTTTCTTTCTTTCGCTTAATAGTCTGATTTGCTACACAATGCATGTGAATTAAAAGTTGCATATTTATAAATTGATGCCAAAAACGTCCGACCCTTTTACTTAAACAAAAAAATAACATTTGCATAAAAGTGTACTTTAATTAATTACCAAACTAATGCTATAATATCACGCGTATGTTTCTTTTTACAGTAAATTAGAATTGTGAACATGTTCATTTTCTTATTGTTGATAATCATTTTAAACGCGGTCTTCTAAAATTATCTAAATTAAAAAACTCTTTAAATTCAGTTTATATACTAACATTTTATATTTCTCATAAATTGAGTCCCTTTCAAGATGAAGCAAATTTTGAATTCGCGATACGAAGTACGGTATGCGAAGTATAGTATACAGTTTGCAAAACGGCGCACTCCTGATAATTGCGTTTACGGAAATTTTACGGCCACATTATGAGTCGAATGAATCGACGGTATTGTTTGCTTTAGGGGTGACTTGGACGCGTGATTACTGAAAGTATCTGCGTTGTGTTCAAAGTAATGATGATCAACTCTCGATTAGTTTACACTTGTCAGTCAGAGCTGTTATCATGGATGGATGTATGGATGGATGGATGAATGGATGGATGGGTAAATGGATGAATGGATGGATGGGCAGACGGCTAGACGGACGGACAGATAGACAGACGGATGTATAGTAAAACATTCAACTGGCCTACAGATATAACACTAATTTCTGTAAATTACAGAAAATTATTATTAACAATATCGTAATAAAATAAGGCGCCTCTTTCATCTATTTCTTTTTTTATATTTTAATTTATTGCAGTAATAATTGCAATAAATTATTTTAGTTCTATAAATAAATAATTTAATCTATACTAATAGGAAACAAATTTGTTGCCCTTTCCATTTAGTGACATGATATCAATTTCCATCAATACACAGACACATTGGTTGAAAATTGAAAGAATACCGAGTTGGCTAAACACAATATGAGTCGTCTGGATTCTGTCTATCAGTCGTCCTGATGTTCCTCGAGATGCGATACTGGTACATCACTCAGACACTTGAACATTGTTTCCGTTGCTAGTGAAACCCAATGCTCTATTAATGGCATTCGTTGAGACATTATCTCAGCATTATCTTTCACCGTACAGTGTCTGCTGCATTCATTGCAATAGCAATTTCAATAGAAATTTCCAGTTAATTATTCTTCGACATGCTGAATTTCAAAAATTCAGAATTTAGCTTACAGTAAATTGCAGCTTTTTACTTTCAGTAATATTAACGTTTCAACTTAAAGCGAAAGTTCTTGCGAAAGTTTCAACTGGAATATTATTTCACATTATATCTAACTTAATATTTATATTTAAATGATACCCTGCTAATTTATATAAATAATTCAACTAATGTATATATGATTTATAATATTTATACAAGTAATATAGGCATATATAGGTAAAGTCTATATACATTGTAGACTTTTTATTTTTTATATCTAATAATATAATATGTAGCAAATCAACAAATTTGGTTTATATTCGGATTACAAGATTTCCCAACATATAAGATCAACTTTTAATGTTCCATGGACAATCCTTTTTTCAAAATCAATATAATATCTTATTTACAATAATGTAATATCTTCAAGTTATCTATACACTCCAAGTCAACAACATGCATAAAAGATAACATCTTAATCCTTGGAGATTCTCTATCTCTCTTCCAGTCCTTACACCCTGTGAAAGTTCTGTAGAACATAAATCATATCTCGATTATCATCATTGAAGACAAGTCATATTGGCTCATAGTCAGTTAGGACCAGTTGCCTTGGCCCGTTTAATTCAGTTTAAATCAGTTTGACCTATATTGTAGTAAGAATACAGATTAGAGATTAAATTTAATAATAAGATATGATAATGATAAGATAAGGATACTGGTAAAATGAGTATAAGCATGAGATAACGATGAAGATGGGATGTATATATCAGCCGTTTTCTGAAAAGTTTACATTTCCGGAGGCACAATAGTGAACTTTACTTTTTAATGTTCAGTAACATAATGAAATTTTAAAATTTCAATAATAAATGCGATACCAGCACAAGCAACATAAAATTCATATCATGTTATATAAATGTAAATTGATTTAAAATATTTGTAAGCTTTTTGTATCAATATTATGATCATCCGAACTGACTCTGAATGGGTCGAATTAACTGGTCCGAACTGGTTGTGTGCTGCACGAACCAGTTACCCCAACACCATCTGTCCGGCACATCTCCGTAAAGAAATATTCAACTCTACTCGAATCTAATTAAACATCTGAGGATGTTCGCCGAAGCGCGGAACATCTGGATACGAGTAAAGTGCGGCGCGATTAAAACGAGAAAACAGTTGGACAACACGAGGAAAGTGCGGCCCGGCGTATACACAGGACTTGGGGGAAGGGCGGCCCGGCGTATACTTTGACTTCGGGGGAAGGGCGGCCTAGAGTAGTTGGACTTGGGAAGAGAGGCCCGGCGCGATGGAGCGTGGAGCTTCAAGGGTATGATAAGGATTAGACGTAATCTTAGAAGCGTTTGATCTCGTTTTGCCTGAGTTGGTTTTGTGGCGATTGAGGCGAAAATGAGACCATGATCGAGGGAATTAGTGGCATAATTTGGCTAAAGGCGGTTTTACAGGATTTCTTTTATCCATGACATGGATGAAGGGTTTGGTATTTGGGGCAAAGTGTTAAAATGTAGAAGAATTGTATTGGTTGTGATTGAGAGATAGTACTGGATTGTAAAATGTGTAATTTTTGACTAAAAGTCAAAAGTTAAGTTCTGAATTTGTTTCATTGTAAAACATAATGAAATTCTATATTGAGCCAAAGTAGTTATTCAATATTAAGTTAGGTTTAGTATGATAAATTAAGTTACGATTGACAATAACAATAATGATACTTAATTTAGTTGAGTATCCGTTTAATTTAACTGTAATTCATCTTTTAATTATTAAAAATTTCATTCAGTCAAGATTTTTAGTCTTTCTTTTGCAATACACTAAAGTATCATTATATCAGGCAAAGGAACTGAAATTTGTTATTTTTTGTGAACATTTAATCAAATTTTTAATACTTCAGAAACTGTCAAAAATTGTGCAAACAAGCAATAAACTAACCAACAAATTACAAATCAAAGAGGTAGTCTAGGTTATACAAATGGGAAAGTATATTATTGATACGTGATCAAATGTCATTATATCAGTGTAACTATTTATAAATAAAACCGAGCTATTTCATTGGGTTAATGTTATATTTAGATACTTTATCACTGCAGTCACAGTGAACTGTTTCACTTCATTCCGCACCTCGGAATTACCTGAGTATGGCAAAATTACGACGTGTTTGATGCGCAATAAATGCTTATCATTTCGATATTATTGCACATTATTTATTATTAGCAATAAAATACAGTATACTTCAATAATATGTATACGTATACACACTTACTGAGTCGTTAGTGTTTACGAAGTGACTTCAAATTTTTGATAATAACATTTAGTTGAACATCACTGTTAATTTTATAATATCCTCTTTTAATTTACACAAATTGACAGAACAAAAGGTTTAGACCTACATAAAGTTCATAAAGGAAAGGTTTACATAGAGTTTATGAACGCCTACTCAAAAAAAAGACACTGTGATACAATATGCCGCAGCTGTCTTCATTAACTGCGTGGATATGAATTTTGCATTTTGAAAGTAAATTTAAGACCGTCAATGTCTTTGTAAATTGACAGTTTTTACGTGAACAAATTGCTATATATATAAGTCTTATAAACAATTGTTACGTGATGAAATTTCACAAAAAATGGTGACTTATACCTTTAATTTTCAGTTTCTACCGCACAATTCTGGAGAATATATAGTATATTTTTGGTCTCCGAAATGAATTAGTAGTGAAACCAGTTTTTAATTACAGTTTTCAAAAATGATTAAACACGATTTTGGGGCACTCAAAATTCTGCGGCCTTGGGCATCAACCCTTTATCCTTATGGCTAATCCTACCTAGCTGTAGATACGGCATCGCATTTCATGACAGCCTTTATTTAGAACTTTGAAGTTAGTATAAGTATGTGACACTAGCGAACGAAAGTGAAATCATTATTCAGGTGTCCACTTACGAGTGTCACTACTGAGCCTTCGTACATCTGAAGGTTTAAGTGATTCTCAAGTGATCTAGAAACTCTTTGCCTCAAGGCACATGCCATTGGGGTAAGGATCAAAGCGAGTGTTCAGTCATTTATTAGTCATCCAAGAATGTATCGAACATGTGTTATAGATTATTCATGCCTAATAATTCTGGACTGGCGTATTATATAGGAAAGTATTTATCGATTTCTGAATTCAAATACTTCATCTTAATTGTTGTTACATTTTTTTGCCCTTTCTGTTGATAAATTCTGTAAATTTTAACGGATTTTAATTTAGATGGAAATAAAGGTTATAATCGAGGTTTGTAGTAAAGTTCTAATATTAAGTAAACTCTTTGTCTTTTGACTTATTCGGGTAACTCCAAAAATTATAATCTGCTTTCACCAATAATTTATTTAAATCAATAAAAGCCTAAATACTAAATTTTACGTTTGGTAAAAGTGGTTATAGTCATAATGAAATTTCCCAAATTGCTGTTTGGAAGTATGGATAACAAAATACAATAAATGTACATATGTTGTAAAAAAAACAGTACAAAAGCAGTATATGATAATAAAAAAGTGTGAACAAAACAATCCGTTGCTTATAATACAAGTTTTAAATAGGTGTTTTTTTATAGCGCCCTTACATATTTATTGTAAATAGAACCGGTGTATCTACAGTATCTCTAGCATATTTATTTATTCTTTCTTTCGGTTGTGGTCCATAGAAATGAAAATCGATCATCATCAAATAACACGATCCTGTGAAATAATGTGACTGATTTACAGTCACCGCTGCCTCGCGAGGGATAATAATAGGACTGTACTCAAAATGATAGCACTTTATTGCGGGAAAGTGACTTGAACATAAAGAACTATATACAGTGATGGTGGGCTCTAAAGGGTCGTATCATAAACAAACTTTAGTTCCAAGTTTTCTTAGTAGTATAAATTTCTTGTAGAATTATTTCATGCATGTATATTAATGTGTTTTAAAATGCATTTATTAGAAATATTTTGTCGCATTCTCTTATTGAAGATGTTATCGAATTTGAATATTTTCTTATTTTTCTTATTTAAAAAACTGATTTAACAAAAGTTAATTAGTCACAGTAATATAATAAATGTATGTCCACTAACATTTAAATATCACATACATGCATATCTTATATACACTCAAATTCATGTAGGCCCATATTTATAAACGATATATTCATGCCAGAAAGCTTGATAACGTGCGATCAAGTCATTAATATTAATCATTTTTGATGATAATAATATTATGTAGATGTACAGCTTCGCTCGGGATTCTGATTTTTATTTATAGCAACTCCATATAAAAACAGCTTTGATTCAATATTCATATAGAAAGGCTTCTCCAAGCCATTCTAGTAGTACACATATTAAAGGAGCTTATGTTGTACCACAACATTTACCAAAGCATTGGATGTACACTACATTTGCTATTGTCGGCATCAAATAAATATTGAATTAATGGGCAATATATCAATTATTACGATCACGAATACGCGTCGTCTGTGACAGTCATAAGCTGTTCGCTGTATAGCACTCTTATAATCTTGTTTAAGGGTCATTACTCCGTCACGAATATTATGTTGGGGCGGCGGGCTGTATAAATCATTATCTCAAGCATTTAATTGTTTGTTATCGTTTGATTCTGGCTATATTTGACAACTTTGTTATTCAGCTTTTATGTTTATATTTAGTATTCTTTTATTTACGACTAATTAACATTTTTCACTGGTGAGGAATTGAGAAAGGAGATATTACAAATATTAGCTACAGAGTTTAATTTTCAGCGAAAAAAGCGCAATATTTTCGCTGTTACTTTACTGTAGCTTTCTTTCATTACTGCGAACTGCTTGATAATGCGACAAATTTACATGCAATATATGCATCATATTATCTATGTAGGTACAAGTAGATTAATTATGAGTCAAATACATATTGACTGATATCAAATGTTGATTCTAACTAACTATGACATTTTAATAAATAAATGAAATAATTTACTGCCGTCTAAGAAATAACTTACTTCACGCTCAATGCAAACCTATCATATATTAAATATGAATTTATTTATTTTTTTATTAAAATTTGAATTGAAATTTGTTCAAGTTTTAAGCACTTAATTAGTATTACTTTGTAAGTTGATAATCATACTTGAATTCATACAGCACAATCAAATTCCATTGCAGTGATTCCTGATACGCGGACTCTTTGTTTTATGTCAAGTATTAACCAGACTCGGGGGTTACTTCTTGATATAAACAAAGCTTTTGACCCCTGCGTCCAATAGGTTACCGTTGCGGCGCGTACCGCAACTGTTTTATAGACTCGAAAGCGGCTCGCATAATCTGATATGAAGTCGATTTATTGCCGAGTAAACTCAATTTTCCATCCTTCCTAAGAAATACTTGCTTGAGTTGAAACTCGACGATATATTTATGGCTCCGTGGCGAGACTTGAAGGAAAATTTCAGAGAGGGAGTGTAACAGGGCACTGTTTCTTTGACTGAAATTGTTTATAAAATATAAAAAATATTATATATGAAGATATAGAAAATTATACAACATTTAATAATAAAATATGCTGAATGTTTTATGGGAGTTTTTTACATAGAAATTTAACATTGCAAACTATACAGTATACATACCTAAAAAATATACATTTGTATTTAAGAAGGGTTGAAGAATTAAGGTGAAGAAGAAGATGAAGGGTTAAGAAGAATTTAAGAATATTATGTATTTAACATAATATAACCCAAACTTTCTGAAACATTTTGAATAAAAATGAAGAATTTTCATTTTCCTTGATGAATTTTCATTTTCCTTAAAACAGTGTAAAGCCTTAACCATTTTCGTTTCACCACAGGGGGTCACTGCTTTGTCTTACATCCTCTGATCCCTTAAAATTTCCCCCTAAAACACCCCCTCCCCGTATATGATAGCCTCCTGACCCTCCTTTATTCGGCCCCTTTCTGCGCCCTACACTGATCGGCCTCTGACCCGTCCCTGCAAGGGTCCCACGGGTCAGAGAGTTTGTACAATGATCAGAAAATGAGAATCATGTGTTAAGAAAAGGACGGAATTTGTCCCCGGGGGCGAATGGCGTACTACAGGGTTAAGTACATCAGCATACGAAATATTTTATCAATATGGAAAAGTGCATTAATTTAAACAATGGAAGTTAATTAAATTTTGTTTATTGTTTGTTTTATTATGCAGACAGTTATTTTATAATTATTAATTGTGTTTCTTGTAATTTAAATATGCTTGTATTATTTTATATAGGCGTTTAATGACATAAAAATTGGCTGAGAAGCTTAAACTGTAATTAATTATTCAAGAATTTATTACAGTTATTTATGTTAGCAATTATTTAATAAACCTTGATTAATGTTTTATAATATTATACTACTACAAAAAATATAATAAATACTGATACAAAACAAACAGTATATTAAAAAAGCAAACACAAGAACTAAAGTCTTCAAGGTTTAATTGTATAAAAATTGTTTTATGCTACTCAAGGACAAGCGTTTGTACTTTTACAGCTAGTGTAATATGCAATGTAATATGTAATTAATCTGTAATGTAATGTTACTTAATTTGTAAGTTATTCTGTAATATAATCTTTAATGTAGTCTGTATTGATTGATGCTGAATTAACAAACTTTTGATGATAAAACCCATAGAAAAAGTCTCAGTAATTTTGGAAACATAAATTGGTTCTTTATTTCTCTAAACTTGCTGTATATGCAAGCATTTACAGATAAAAACGTGACCCGACAAAACGGCCCCGACAAATGGGCCCCGACTGTTAACTCTTAGGGTTAAGGTTGAAGTTTGGAAACGGGTTAGGGTTAGAATTGAAAAAACTGGTCTCATTCCTTTAGAAAAGCGAAGAGCCAGAGGGGGATTTAATTGAAGATTTTAAAATGATTAAGGCTTTTGATCAAATTGATTGCAAGTATTTTTTAAGATTTCTAACAGTAAAATAACCAGGGGGCAGAGTTTTAAAGTAGTTAAACATAGGTGTAAGGGGGAGTTAAAGAAGAATTTTTTTAGTCAGAGGGTGGTGAACAGTTAGAATGGTTTATCACAGTATGTAGTAGATGCAGATTCTGTGAATAGTTTTATGAATAGATTAGATAAGTTTGATGATTTTTGGAGGGATTGTTAGGATTGCGTAATACTGGTTGTTAACAAGTCGATTACGACTTTCTTAACCAGTATAATAGTTAAGTTAAGTTAAGTTAATTGAGTCGGGTTAATGTATTCGGTTTTGTAAGGGTACTTATTATAATCCATGAGTTTTAAATAAAAGCTAAAAATACAGATACTGCTGTTTTGCTTTTTAATATACCACTTAATGTGAATTGAATTGTTATTATTCGAGTTTTTTAGAAGCAGGAAGCGTTTCGTTGAATATCAAAAAGGAAAATTGCGGTCAGTTTTGACAAGACCAGTCACAAAGGATTGATTGATCGATTCAGCGGCAATCATTTTTAGATTACGAAATTTTATTTTATTTTCATTTCGAGATTTTTATTATTATTTTCAAGTCGATAATCTTTCATTCTTTTATTAATGAAATCATCTTGCTAGATGATTTTTAAAATCATTTTCTAAAAACAACATTTTGCCAGCAACTTCTTCCCTAAATTGTATTTAATATTATATTGCATTGGGGAATATTATGAACATTTGTCCTTGAATATTCGATGCTTTACTTTTCTTTAACTGATAAATAAAATAATATGACTTGTTTCAAATATACAACTCATTTGCATCAAGTTAAATTTATTAGTTTTATTTATATACTTTGTATTAAGAATAGATATTCATGCAATACCTTTTTTTTATCAAGATAGAAACATATATATAAAGATATAAGCTGTCTTAGTCAATAAAGAAGTCAATTTTGAAGTCGTTTTATTTATTTTTTTTTTTATTTTATTTTTTTTATTTTTGAGACTATAATATTGATTATTCCAAATGTATCTAACGCTCCCCTAATGTTTCTTTAAAATATATCTTTCAAGAAATAACAGTTGATATACTTTGACCCTGTGTAAAAGACAACATCATCGTTTATCAAATTCACAACAGTCACCCGACATCTTCCATTTCTCATTTGACTAAAACTGTAGATATTCTGACATATCATTAGGGTTTCATTAGCTACGCAATAAATCAATTCACATCTTCGAGATTTCGTTCAAAGAACAAGCAACCACTGCAGGTTTCATGTTAGAATTAGGTTTAGGGATTCTAAAGAAGTAGGGACAATTATATGGCTAACTAGCTGCACCCTTTAGTAAGACGCTTAAATTGACAGCTACGTCTGGGACATCGTTCGTATAATACGGTAATCCAGACGTTAAACTTAACTTGATGCACCCTTTAGTAAGACGCTTAAATTGACGGCTACGTCTGAGACATCGTTCGTATAATACAGTAATCCAGACGCTAAACTTGACTTGCTGCACCCATTAGTAAGACGCTTAAATAAACATCTACTTCCGAGACATCATTCGTAAAGAATAATCAAAGATATCTATAGGCATTAAACTGAAATTACTACACACAGAAAACAAAACCCGATTTCAATCAAAACTTAATTTTCTTTTTCAATCCTTGTAGAAAATAATGCTCGTCCCTCGACTGATTCGCAGCGGGATGCAATCAAGGACCCCACGTGGTCCCCAAGGTCCCTATCTCTGGTCTCTCGAGATCAAAATGTCACAAATGACTTCCACCCAGAGCTACAGTGACACTGTTTGACTGAAGTGAGATGCCTGGATGAATTATCTTCCAAGTTGACCCGATGTTTTGGTTTTGAGTGATAAGTGAAATAAAAAGGAATGACATGTTCGGTGATTTGACTGAGTGACACTAACTCGATAACATATTGGCAAAATGTGTTAGTTGGTTTTATAGCTTTTATGCATACTATGTAAAGTGTATACTACGGTATGATATTGCGTAGCATGCAGTGTGCGGAATGATGCGTACACTGTAATGTACAGTGTGTGAGTACGTACAGAGTGTTCTTATAGTGTTCGATTTAAACAATACTTTTCTTAACCTTATCACAGTTATCCGAATAGTCATTGTTTACTTTCAAAATGTTATGTAAATATGCAACTTTTATTCATCACCGGGATAGAAAGTACATAATATAAAATAAATACAGTGCCCAAAACAAAGATAAAAAATAACTGTGGCATAAAACAAAGAGAAAAAATGCAACACAACGTTAAGTTGAATGTAACGCACCACTGCATTGAATAATGTTATGGTATTTTATATAAATAACTAGAATGGTATTACGGCCGTCTATTGTTACAGCAGATTATTTATTAATACGAAAATTGTAAATAACTTAATAATATAGTATTGTAGTCATATAGAACTGTTATAGACTTATAGTACATTCTTTTTCACAGCTACAGTAATTCTATTTACTAATTAATAGTTCTATATAGTTGCAATTATTAGTTATATCGAACTATAATATCATAAACTGGTGTATAATACTTTGGCAGTAATTAGTAATACATAACACACAATATTTCAGCATTAAAAATAGTACAGTTACAGTATTTTTAATCTTTAAACTATTGTCAAACTCATTGTAATTATTTAATTCTATTTATTTTATACAGGCTAAAATAAAATCATAGTTCGGATAACCCTTCTGTGGAAACTATAAAAATGTTTTCTGATATGAAATTAAATCAATTGCATTTTTGTATTGTAAGTGTTTAACGGTATAATTTTAATTCTATAAAGTCTTTATATTTATATCGATATTTCGATTATCACTCTAGTCATCGAAAGATGATATACGATATGAACTGTTGGAGGTCCCAATTAACCAAGTTCAGTACCGATAAAGTGACTCTCAGAGTGTAAACAAACATGGGATCCTCAGTCCCCCGTAGCGGGGTAAGCAAGGGAGGGTTGTGGGGTTAATAACCCCCAATTTTAGATAAAAAATGTTTTTTTATAATGTTAAAAGTATGAATTTAGCGGCTAGCCCCACCTCCTTGTAACGATTTACTGGTTTTTTTAAATGAAATTCACGTGGGTGCAGTTGAAACAAATGTAATCGAAGCAAAATGGAGACAAAGAGCTTAACAAAATAAACAAATAACTTAAAAATTGTTTGAAATAACTTTAAGAAAAAATCATTTGAAGTTTTAAAAGGTGACTCTTTCCATGGTTAATTCCAGTCTGTGCCACTGATCCCCGGGGTCCCGTGTCAGTGGATGTCAGCACTCACTAGTGAAACACAGATGTGCGACATGCTGGGATGAAAACATTGAAAAACAGCACTGCTTGCAATATGCTGTTTTGGTTAACTTTACCTAATTTAATTTGTCCAAACTCTCCTAAATTTAACATTTATAACCTAAAATTATATAATGATAGGTTTTAAAAATGCAGATATGAAGTTAGTTGTAAACGGCACGTTTAATTGGTATAAATATTAAGCTAATTAGGTAATTGTTAATGGTTATTAAGACTTGTTAACCAGTGTCGTTTAGTTTGTTACGACTTTGTTAACGAATATAAATATTAAGTCAATTACGACTTTGCTAATCAGTGTAAATGTTAAGTTATAATTACGGCTTGTTAATCAGTATATGTTAATTAAGATAATATGTCACGTTTATGGTTTTCGTTTAAATTGTATTCAATATAGGTGATGACTCACTGATGAGCACTTCATTAGTATTAATGTTAAATCAACTTGATATCGGTACGAAAGCCCTGATTATCTTAATACTTCACAGAGTCGTAATTTACCAAATGTAACACTTTTCACGAAACTCATCAGTAACTTATAGCAAGATTTAACAGCTGAAGAATTTCAGAATTACTTTTACTATAACCCCTTTAATTGAATTATGATTAATAGCATGTATAACAAGTTAAGAACTTCTTTAAAGGGTGCAGCAAGTCATCAAGACATAACCCTTCCAGGGACTCGAACCCGGGTACAACTACTTGATCCGGATGAAAATCACCGTCTAACAACTTTGGTTCCATCCTTTAAACTTCATCTCAAATTTAAAAAAATTGTGATCAACATTTTCAAAGAAAATTACAATGGTAACCTTTCACTATAATATCAATAACAACACAAAGTGCACACTTTTAGTGAACAATATTTGGAAAGGCAATTGCTGCCCCAGGGCACAAGAAGCCGACAGAATCGCGTGCCTCAGAAAGGTTATCCACAGGGGCACAGTGAAACAGGGCGGCTGCCGGAATTAAGCCCCCGGGGCCATTCTTTGATGGAAAAGAAATCTTTAATTTTATTCTGATAAGTTGAGATTTGATGGAAAATGTTATGAGTTATCGGATGATTCATTCCAAAGAAATAAGCAATATGAATTGTGCTGATTTGTATTGTATTAATCTATATTGTATTAATTTGAAGTGTATTAATCTATATAGTATACTGTATTAATTTGTGTTGTATTGTAATAATTTTTATTGTATTCTATTAAATTGTATTTTATTCATTTGTATTGTATTAATTTGTATTTTATTAATTTGTATTGTATATACTGTAGGCCCTATTAATTTTAATTGTACTGTATTCATTTGTATTGTATTTATAACGCTGTTTTAATCCTGAAAGCTGATCGATTAGTTCTTGTAATTGGATTCATAACTTAATATATGTGATAATAAATTTTGTTGTGACCGCCACTAAGTAGCAATAGTTTTAATTTGCTTTGACTATTTATTGAATAAAAATATTTTTTTATAAATTCAGTCTCTGATGATAAACCATAAATCAAAAATGTGCAAAACTAAAAAATTTAAGTGTAAAAATTAGCAATATTGTATAAGCGAGTTTCCCGGTAGACTAATTTTCCGGTAAACGAGTTTCGACAAGTAGACGAGTTTTCCAGTAGACGGGTTTCTAGTCAGCGAGTTTAACATTGGAAAAGTTTCGTATTGGTGAATTTTACGATAGTTGAGTTGATCCGAATCCCAGTTCGGATCAACTGCCGGTATGGCTATAAGCCAGAGGATTGAATAACCTTATCAGTAATGTGGTAGAAAGTTGAATATCTGTGTTTGTGCATTTAAGTTTGCATATATTTAGCATATACATATAGACATATAGTTTGTTTTTATATTATATATTGAACGCTGTCTTTTAGCGACAAATACAGGATAAAAAAAAGAAAACGAAAGCTACGGAAAGAAAGAAAACTGAGAAAGAGAGAGAAAGACAAAGAGAACGATCGAGCGAGAGAGAGAGAGAGAGAGAGAGAGAGAGAGAGAAAGAGAAAAAAAACAAAAAAAAAAAACAA
>JAQIXG010001307.1:0-22992 GCA_034700105.1 Oconnorella tubifera
TCCGCCTAAGTAACGCCATTTACAGAATGCTCGTCGCAGAAAACAGAGTAAAATTGCAATTATGATATAAAAGAGATGAGTAATTATCTAAACTATTCGATTAGTTGAATACTGCACTAAAGTTTCTTATATGCGATTATAACTGATTATTATTAAATAAAGTTAAAAAAACACACAAAGAAGATACTTTATTACGAGTAAAGTTTTATGACACATTGGCAGTATGCCATCAATCGTCATATTATTTCTAGAAACGCCTACTTGACCACATTGTCAAGTTTTTCAGTAGCACCCCCCGCCCCCTCTCATCACCTTGAAAACAATTGATTAAAAATTCTAGTAAAACGTCTTGGTCGTCGTTATTCGAGTCCCTTGAAATCCAACTCTAATTCTTCACATTTTAATACAAGCAAACATTTTTACAGTCTCCTTCATCATTTGTTTTTTTTATTTCATTTAATTCTAAATCATTCCCGCGATGTTTATGTTAACCCTCTCACCTCGTGTTTACTATCTCTCACTTTCCATCTTTCGCAATCTATGAACTCTCCAACTTTTGACTCGCGAGCGGGTATAAATCAGCCGACCTTATTTTTTTCGCTACAAGGATGATAGCTGTCGCCACTAATAGTGAACCGTGCGGATTTATGCCAACTGTTCTTCGCCTTGTTGGAGGCAGTGGAAAGATCCGGTGGCGGAAAGTCATGTCCAACTCTTTCGAGAATAGATTAAAACAGACAGAATTATTCCAAGCAAAGCGTGCGGTGTTTTTTCGCATCAAATCAACATATCCGCATGCGTCGCCGGTAAATTATTTATCCGAACGAAAAATACTTCCAGGATTAATGACAAAATATAACAATTTCTAGTACTGTATATTGACTCATGCAATGATCACGCAATCATTTCAGATTGGAAAGTTACCATTGGCATAGGGGCATATGCTTAAATATACTGTTTACAATATATTTACATCTTGTTATTTTATTAAGTTCAAAGTATTATATTTAAAAATATATATATAAAATGTTTGTTTTTTAAGGAATAGTATTACACCCACTTATTTATCGTGTTTTGATTTTATATTGTATTTTTATCCTAACCTTTTGTATTTAACATATTTAAAATTCTAACAATAATCTGAAACATTAATGTTTATCACAGAAGTTTTTACGGTTAAATTTTTATCTAAATTTATTCATCATGTTCTTATTTACGCAATCTTTATATTTTTTTATTGACCTCTAAACTTTTATTTTTACGAATTAATGCTTTGATGCATAATAATTATTATTAAACTGAATTATATTTTAGTATCGTGCCGATCACATTTTAACAGAAAACTTATTTTGCGTAGTAGCTCTGCTGCATGCGCATACGACGCCACGCGTCCCGCTGTTTGAAGATTGGTCTCAATCATTTTCAACATCATTTGTCGACAGATCATCTTGATCTGAATTCCTCTTATTTTCAACACTCACGTTGCTTTTTCTACAGTCAGCGAAAGCGTTACCATGTAACGCTTTCAAGGCTTAGATTTTCAAAGTTTGAGTTTTGTATGTCTTGACTAGTTAAGTTTCAAATACTTTTCATAAAATAGTTGTATTGAATATAAAATTGTTTTAAGACTCGACTGATATTGCAGTCATTTTAATATTCAATATAATGCATAACATGAAAAATAACTACAGAATAATTTACAAGTATTTAAATGAGAACTCAATGAGGTATATATGCGGTTTAATATTCAGTAAATATACACATAGTGATGTTATTTCAAAATTCTGAAACGGATTTAAAAATTATTTTGAGAAATTATCCATTGTAATAACTTTAATCCAGTTTTTAAAATTGAAGGTATTTTAGAAAACTTTGAAAGACGTTATTTTTCCAGTGGTAACATTTAAAATTTGCATCGAAACGCCTCGTGTTGCTTAAAAACTACAATTTTCTTTTTACAAAGTTACATCAAGTGGTTTCGAATTGCGCAGAGAATATTTTAGCAACATCTTAAATGAATCTATCTAGACACTTATCTCTGTGCTGCGGACTGTTTTGATTTTGCTGAAAACAATAATTTTATGTTTTTGCAATTTTTAGCCTTTTATTTTGAAGCTTTGTATATATTATCTCGTCAAATATATCGAGTTAATTGATTTATGATAAACAATAAGATTTTTTTACAAATGTTACGACATTAGCAAATTTTTTACAAAGTTTACGTAGCGTAAACTTATTGTTTATCATAAATCAATTAACTCGATATATTTGACGAGATAATATATACAAAGCTTCAAAATGAAAGGTTAAAAATTGCAATCTTGGAACAATCTTGGAACTCAAAAATTAAACTAAAAAATATTAATCAGTTGAATGTATTAAAAAAATGCCGTATTTAAATGATACATATTTATAGAACCTACAGGTAGATTTCTTATTTAGAATGAATTTACAATTCTAGATTATATAACTGAATCAGAATAAACAAGTTGGCAAATTATTATCTCATTAGCTGTTTTACTATCTAGCGATATTTTTAAATTTTAACAAACTATAAGACAATAAATAAATACATTAGTAACTTAATATGCAATGCACAATTTATTATCCGTTGCTTTAAATGACTTCGTCTATTATTTACAATTTTGTAAATATACCCTACATGTTCTTATTAACTGCCCACCTTAAGTTAAATGTTCTAAGCGCTTCATTACAAAGAGCTGAAAGATGAAACTTGTTAAACAAAATAGTTTACAAAACACTTCCTCGATAACAACTCAAAGAGCCCAGTCATCGTCCAGTTAAAAGCAAGATTAGTAAGACCCAGTAAGAGCGCCGCCTTATAAACAACTCTGTTTATTGTGAGACACAAAGAGCGCTTTGTTAATGGATTGTTATGAACTTATCCCAGAGCCGATGGCATCTTTTGTAATCAACAACAATTGATGTTTACAGCAGAGACAAAAATGTTGCAAGATATCATTAACTTACATCAACTTACAAGCATCATTAAGCTATCAAAACTGTTGCAGTGGCGCCTTGTAATCTAAATAATTTCTCCGCGTTATACTTATCAACTGTCTAAAGATAACAGAGACAATCTTTTACATTGATTTAACTCTTTGCACTAACAGTGTCTTCGTTATTTTGAAAAGTTATCGACCCCGTTGAGGAACACACGACGCTGAATTGCATCGGAATTTTATCTACAACGATGTTACACTTTTAACCGTACAGACAATATCGCCTATATCGTCTTTTACCCTCTTGTGTTATCTCTTCTGAGTTTCAAGCAGATGAATGTCACTATACGGGAAATGTGTTTAAGATATTTATTTTTAGAAAATGGAATCGGTCTGTGTAGTTAGAATTTGAGATAATATTTTCTTGACTTGAATTCGCATACCACCCGCAAACTTATCCGTTTCCTGATAAGATAACAAACACCGCTGCATTTTTAGTGTTTACATTTTGATACGAAATAATATTGTCGTACAAATGACTTTTTATGAAAGTTTTTATGAATGAAAGAAGCTCGTAGATTGGATGGAAGTTGATTGCTGTCATTGATGTTTGTCCCCGTAGGTCAAAGAATTATACAATAACAACGTCATTTAAATATTGCTAGAGTACGTAACTTTCTAACAATAATTCATATTTAAAAAAAATTGCTTTTTTTATGCAAAAAGAAGAAAAATTGATTGATTTAATACTGAAAATTGGAGCATACAACTAAATTTTCATATATGAACAAAAACAATTACCGATAAAGGAAATCATTAAAACCTACTTATACTGTAGATTATTAAGTAGGTTTTCACTTAATTTATACAGGATATATTAAGTGAAAATTTTATGAGAAGTAGATGGATTACTAAGTACTCGCTTCTTACAATATCAGTACAAATTATTATTATATGACTATATAATTATCAATATAACGCGTACGTTCTATAAAAGTGATGATAACAAAGTTGTGATTTGAATTAAATTGAAAATCAAATAATAATTTCTGTAGACACGTTTGTCAAGGCATTTTAGTTATGTTGTTGCTTCAAAACTTTAACATTATTTTAGCTTAACATCAAATTGTCTCCAATCTCAAATAAAACTATAATTATAAACAAATAAAGTTGATATAATGCATATAAAGGCAATCAAGTTAAACAAAGCGGAAGGAAACTCAGCTCGTTAATAACTCAGATAAAACGATTCTAAATTGAGCATATCTTAATCTATGTTATATATGGTCGTCATCCTTGTTATATAAATACTTAATTTTATTATTCCAGTAGAGTTTTTATATTTCAAGTGAACAATCGGTGAACAACCTTCGCATGTAAAAATGTAAAACACTATTATTGCCTAATCTAGAAAGATTTAACTGTCTACAAACTTAACTCGGTGCCAGAGTTAAGCGTTAAACCATCAAAAAAGCAGCGAAAACGAGTGAAAACTTCGCAAAAAATGTAACTGCCCAATTAACATCCCGCTGTTGATTAGTTTTAAAGAAAAACATAAGTACTCGCTTCTAGAATGACCTTAAATTTATTCGGTCATTTCAACACAATACAACGCAACCTTCGTTACATTATTATCGACTTTCAAGGAACTAAAAGAGTAATTAGAAAGTAAGGCTCCTTGCTCGTCCATTTGAACAGTAGCTTTCGATTTTTCAGACGCATAGTAATTTCATTATGACCTCTCATATTTTTGACTTAGTAAAGTCAGGGACGCCACTGAACGGGGGGGGGGAGCAGTAAATTATAAGCATTTGATAATAAATATCGGGGGGGGGGGAGGGGCCGAAAAAACGGGAAGTTGGAAGTTGTAACAATTTTAGTAATAGAGATATGCAATATTGCACAAGAAAAGGAATGCGAAAACAAAAAGTTATCTCCTACTATTTTTAAATTGTTTTACCCCGCATGCGTATTCAAAACAGTCTTTGATAAAATTTAAGTAAGATTATTAATTTTTACTTGCATAATTTTAAATGAACACTAAAATATACAACTAAAACAACAATCGTCTAATAATAACATTAACGAAAGAAATTCTTATTAAATTGAACAAAATCGATCAAATAATTTTTTTCAAATACCACAGACGATGTTTTGTCAGAAAACTTCACAAGAAGAACATTCTGAATTGATTGAGTTCGTATTGTAAAGAAACCTTGTTTCATAATGAAACAAAATAGCCTTGATTTTCAAATTTTGCAACAAATTATCCTTAGTTCCAGTTGCCTTGATTTGTTAACAGGTCAAAGCGGGTGCAGCTATAAAAATCTGTTCACTTCATTTTTAATTTGATTACGATTAATTTCTGCGATCAAGTGATCGTAAAGGTTATCGCGAATGTCCCGTCTATTTCTCTGTTATTTTTCTAGAATAAATTGTATTGGATAGAATAGATTGCATTGTAATAGATTTGTAGCTATCTTTATTTTATCCAATTATTTTAAAATGATAGTTACTTAGAATCATTTTTGTTCACCAACAAACAAATAGAGTAATATTTAAAATGTTGCTTACAGTAATAGTTCAAAATAAATACTATCAATAAGAAATATTATAAAACTAACCTGGAAGATTTTGAAAAGTCCAGTTACTTTCTTCGCAGACCAGGCGATCACGGGATGAATCTGATTTCAGTTCTGAGTTCTCTACCACAAGGCCAGATTCAGTTTGTTGAAAACGTACAATATCTTGATGTCTGGCTTATACCTCTCACACTTCACACTCTCGCTTTCTCAAATATACAAAGGCCAAGGAGCGGCTGTAAGTTTGTCAAACTGTTTTAAATTTATATAATATTAAGTGATTTAATTCAAATCGAGTGGTTCGAGAATGCGATCGACTCGAGTAATAAGTTGTGATTTGTTGTGGCAGATCGACAGCGTCTGGTTTTATACGTGTCCTTAAGATGCACCATGCTAGCGCATACCGGCAAAGTTCAACTGAATATCTTTTTGATGTACTTGGTCTGGATTGCAAGCCGTGCAATGAAAAGTGTTGAGGAAGAGTTTCTTCTAGGATCAAATAGACTGAGCAAAAAGAATTGATGCTTTGTTAAATATGTATATACTGTAGAGAGAGAGATTCTCAACCAATGGACAGGAAGCGTCTGTTTCTAGTAACTAGCAGATTACTTTTGAATGCTGTTATATAAACTACTGTATAACACTCTGCAGGCAAGTTTTTCTAAGTCGTCCGTTTGTTTGTCTGTCTGCGTGGATGTGTGGTCATCCAGTGGATATGTTAGCTGAAATGGGGAGGCAAAAGCTAAACTGATTTAACAAATAAATCACACTGCTCATTTTTAAATCCAAAGAATAATTAGCTACAGTTATTAAGCTAACTTAAATTATGTTAATTTACAATTTATGCGTTTTAGCTGATCCAGACCAAAAAGATACGTTGACAAAAGGTTAATTGACATTGAATTCTTGCGAATTAATTGCTTTTTGTGTGCAACTTTAAATATATCGCTGATTGTTGTAATTGTGTAACGTTAACAGTCAATCAGCCATTAATTAAGAACGTTCTATTTAATTTAGTGATTCTATCATTTCTATTATCATTCTTGTTGATTTACATACTATCCTTATTCAGCTTCCTGTTAGAAAAGCTACTCGCAACTGTTACAGAGTGAATTTCATCTTTCTCTAACTCATCGATTTGCTAGGATATTTTCAATATAGTCACTTGACGTTTTCGTTGATTTCATACTTTGTGATGCTGAATATGATTTCAGTGGAAAAGTCTGAAACCAACTTGTTACATAACCTGTCAATTTGAGCAATGGAAAACAATGATTGTAACTGTAGGAGGAGGAAGGCCATTGTATAATTAACTCAAGTCTAACAACAGTTAGCTTGTGTTTGGTCTACATAAACAACAAATTTATAGTTACAAACAACAATCAATTGTGATTTATTATATTCAACTGTGTTCAAATCGCAGCTAAGTTTTTGCAATTGTAGTATATTGACCTACTTTTAAGATTTTATTCTTTTAATAAAGAATACAATTATATGCTATTTTCAACAAGAATACATTATAGCTTTGTTTCTTTAGCATATCGCATCTGAAATGAACTTTCAGTAGTGGAATTCATAGAATGGCAATAATAGGAAACTGTTTCTTTGTGAAAAGCTGAGAGAGAAAATAAATGACGATTGTTATTATGATTAACGCGCTATTGTTACTATAAGTTCAAATACCTACGTTCACAATATGTTGAATAGATTTTCGCATTGCATCATAGAAATTTGATGCGATTTCTTAAGAAAAGTGAATTTCTATTGTACAATAAGTGAATATCCAGAAAAATAAAAATAAAGGCTCAGTTCGAATCTTATAGGAGCCTTAGCTCATAGTTTTTACTCGCTAAATTCTTTTCGGTGCATTTCATCAGTGAATGCACTGAAATCCCTAGAATATGTATATTGTGTAATATTTAATTGCAACGCAGTTTCTCCAAGTTAATCATAAAGGATAACAGTTATTTTGTAATTATTATTAGATAATTTCTGTCAAACTATTCGTATATTGGATTGCATAATAAGATATGTTATAATTTTACTTGCGAAGTAAAATATTTTTTATTACATTTATTTATGAATGCTTGCCCTTATAAAAATTTAAACTAGCAAAATTATAAAAAAATACGATTTGAATGCAATTCAACCCCTTTCCCCCTTAAAATAATCTTGTAGCGAAAAGTTTAATCGAGAAGTAAGAATATTTAAAATTTAAAAGTTCGGCTCAATGAAAATAATTGTTCGCTTTTATTTTCATCGTTTGACGAATAAAGAAATGAATTTTTTTTTACCTTTTTTAGCAAACTATAAATTTGTTTATTTCATCTGTCAACAACTTAATTTTAAAATCTTAAGTTTTATCAAATATATTGATCGATATGTTATTGCCTTGCTGTATATTGTATTTATGTTATGAAATAAACGAATAGATAAAAATAAAATAAATAAAAAGTTAAAATTTACATCGTTGATAAAAATTAAGCATAGCTTTATTCTCATTAAAGCATTTTTAAAATGTGTATTAAGTTTCTGATCTATTGCTAACATACGTAAATACTCTAGTAACATTTTATATTTGGAAGCTAGTTATACCAAAGAAGAGATTTGCGATTCTTTGCCTGGTTTCCATTTTTGTAAGCTAAACTTGAACTCATTTTTCAAATCAGTTTCGTTTCTGAATTTCGATGATTTCATACTGTGATCTTTCAGTAATTCGTCTCTGTTAATTTTCATGTCAGATTTGCATTCTCTGTAGAAAACTGGATGATCATCAAAATCGTATTCTAGTTGATTTGTTTCATATTTTATCATTTCATTGTAATCGCTAGATGTCTTAGAATGAAAATTCACAGCCCCCTGGGGAAAATTCTTCAAATTAATGGATGAAAAATTAAGTTTTCTTCTTTGACACCTGAATAAAAAAATATAAAATATAAATTTAATACAATTATATAAAGTCATTTATTGTTAAATGTTCAATACCATTTATCAATTTTTATATCAGTTATTGATCAGTTGTAATAGAATTTTGTAGTAAAACAACATTTACATCTCATATTGTTTGTAATAAAAGCTATCTTATAAGAAAATAACTGATATTAACAGCTCAATAGAGTTAATGAATATTACTAATAGTTACTTACAAACTATTAATACATTTTAACGTGTTTTTACTTAAGCAATATTGTAATAAATAAGTGTAATAAAGTGTAATAAATGTGTAATAAATTAAAACTAAGTGTAATAAATAAAAGTTCAGAAAGTTTGATAACTTTTACTATAATATATTCTTTTGCTGCAAATATCTCTTTATGACAGAAACTTTCGCATTAAATAAATATTAATTATTAGCACAGTGCATTAAAAATTTAATTAATTTAATTTTAATTAATCCGGTGTGCCTTCTTTCTTGCTATATTTTTAATAAACGAATCTACGAACACAATCTAAAGTGAAAAAATATTGATCTATCCAGAATGTTCTTCAATTAATATTTTATGTAGACCTATAATTATAATACAAAACTGAAGTTTAATTGCAAAAATATTTCAATGAATTTCATGGACAATTCTTCTATATTTCTTCTTAACCTTCAAGCGCCGCTATTAAATAAGTTTCTACAGATAAAATTAAAATAAATTCTATATTTAAGAACTTGAGAAAAATATACCAAAAATACGCATTAATTTCAATATAGTCTGCAAAAAATAACATATATATTATATTAATATATTATTATATTAATTCTGTTATCAGCGTTATCTGCCTAGAAGATATTCGCCACATGACACTTTTCAAAACTTTTCTATTGAGTTAACGATGAAAATTATAGGAGTTGTTAAATTCTGCTAATTTAACCATTTATTTATCATTAATTTCAATGGAAATATGAAATTTGATGTGAAAGTCTCATAACTTTGGAACGCATCAAGATATTGAAATGGAGTTTGGTAGTTTAAAATAAAATTTATTTCTTTACGAACTGATAAGATATTTTAGCTGAAGTTTTAATATTTAGCTTTTAAGCACACTTAGTATCGGAACTTGACACATCATTTAATTGTATTATTAATGGTATACTGTAATTGGCAAACTATTGCAAACTTTGTTTGATTGAAAGTTATGTTATATTAGTATACAGAAAAAATATTTCGTCATATTTTGTAAATTGCGTACACCGAAACCAAATGATTAGAGCACACGACTTAATTATAAAATATACGCTATTAAATAATGTTTCAACTGGAAATGACAGGACAGACTTTTTTATTCAAAGAATCTATTGCAAAGTTTGATGCCTTTTCGGTCGGATTCGGGTGAAATGCGGGAATGCGGGACTGCGGGAATGAATGTGGTTAAAAGCGGGAGTGTGTTGCGGGAAATTTCCCTAATCCTAACCCTAACCCTAAAATTAACCCTAACCCTAAAAAAGTATATTTTAATAATATTTGCATAAAAGTATCCGTATAAAAATAATATTTGTAATTTCCCGCAACACACTCCCGCTTTTCACCACATTCATTCCCGCAGTCCCGCAGTCCCGCATTCCCGCGTTTCACCCGTAACCTTTTCGGTTATATATTGTAGTAACATCCCTTAATTTTAGTTCACGGGGTGAAATGCTAAAATAATTGATTTAAAAAAAAGAGTTTATTATAAAGCTATAGGACTAAGATAATAACTCACCCAATCATTCTGTAGAGGATGAAGAGAATAATAACGGAAGTTAAAAGTACGACGCAAGTTTCCCCTCTGATTCCTGCCGTCTTTATGTTCACGGACCCTGAACGTATAAAAACGCAAAATAATATTGATTTTTACTTTAAATATGATAGAAGACTCGAAGTAATTAAATATTTATTGTTATAATATTGGGTATAATTTCATATCGACGAGCTTATCAGTTAATTTCAAGTTAATTTCAATATTCAAGTCATGTTGATTGGTTTTAATTAAAACGAAGTCTGTAGATTTATTGGAAAACATGTTTTTAATAAGACTTAGACATAGCACTGGTCCATGTCCAGTAGTTATATTTCAAAAAACATTTGGTTTACCAGATAAGTCTAAATGAGCCAATGTTTACTTATTTATTTACTATATTTATATGTAATAAGATAATGCAAAATTAGTAAAGAATGCGAGATATATAAGAAGCATTTAAACGTAAAATTACCTTCATGAAGGTAGAAATAATTCAAATAATTATAATAAATATTATCATTAAAGAAAATTTAATGATAGTAACAGCTACTATTACCGGCCAGTACTTATATATAAACTATTTTTACTTAAATTGTTTCTTTAATTCGTCAACTAATGAATAAAATGATGTCCAGAAAGTCGTTTTCATGCAGAGCTAATTTTTAAATATCAGGCTACTATTTGTCCACGACTGACCTGAACGAATATTAATCGAAAAAAACTGTGACAGCAATTATTATTAGCTTTTCACGATTAAAAAACGTGTCGTTACAACTCGTTTCTTGTTTAATCAAAAATAGACTTCTATAAAAAGAAACAGCAGTTCTCTAAAAGCAAACATCGAATTTCTCTGATCACCGAAGCGATGCTATCTTGGAGTCTGTATCATTTGCTATTCATTGAATGCGTGGGTGGTGGAAGGAACTTGATGTCAGATTTGTAATGACGTATGTTCTCGAACGTGTTGAAGCATCTCCTCCTCTTCAGCAGAATGTAAATACCGTCGAAAATCTTTGCCAACTTGTCAAGCTAGTCTAAAATTAGACGTCGCGAAATAACTCGGATGATTTGAATTAATTTGAATTTTTTGGTAGCTTTGTTTCTATTCTCGTAGTTAGGGTTCATTCACATACTTTGTAACTCGGATGAGATTCGTTGATGTAATTATGCAAAATGAGAAATTTGTCAACTTACACGTTTATAATATTTTATATAGCAACCAACTATCTTTAGTTGGTAATTTCCTCTAATGGGAAAAGGTTTTTTCAATAGTATTAAATTTAAGGATCAATGATTTTACAAACAAATTACGGTAATGCCACATAAACACTTTTTTACTTAAAAATAAATTTTTAAAAATTTAAATGTACAAAAGGTAAATGTACAAAATGCATATTTATTAACTCTTTGAAATTAACAATTTATATTATCAAATTAATTATTGATAATTTCAGTAATTTGAATTTTTGTATATAAAACAAGTTATTTAATTTGTTTAATTTATACATAGAGTAGTTTCGATCTATCGCTGATAAAATTATCTTTTTAACTATTTTTTGTGAATAATTTTATTTCACAAAGTGGACATATTTAAGTTCATTAGAAGGCGACTTTTATGTGCCATTCCTTGAAATGAAACAAGATTTTAGTTTCTTCAACTGCATGGTCGTTATCATACATTTTAGTGTAAACTATAATCATTACAATTGACAGCTGTTGTTTTATATGAAAAATTGAAAATATGCAGGTCTACATTTGAGCGATTATTTAAAATAATAACTACTTCTATTAAATCTAAATTTTTAAGTAAACAATTAATAACAGTCATCTATAATAATTATAATAATTATAGATAGACTATTAACTATTAACTTAAAAATCTGTATTTTAATATAAGTAATTAATTATAAAATAGGTATAATAACTATATAATAATTATTATCAATTAAATACTAATTACTGAAGCTTACATTCAACCTTATGTAGGTTTATGTATCGTATGATTATGTATCGTATTACATTAATTGTCATTAATCAAATTATTGTTAATACTTAAATTTCTTCTGCGCAGGCGTAATCACCATGAATACGCGGGGACAATGTTTCCTTTTGTTTAATTTTGAGCCAATGTTCATAAAATTACTTACTAACGATAAACTGTTTTGCGTCCATTGTAAAACTTGAACTCAAGGGAAAAAAATGACGTCTCTTAACCCTGATAGATTTGTTCTCATTAAATTGATTCATTAATTGATAATGGATTTACTAAATAAATAATTATTTGAACTAATGATTCATATAATTATTCAATGATTTAGTAATTGATTATAAGTAATTATTTAGTTATTTGACTGATTCATAAGTTGTTAAAACTTTTAACATATTACAAATATTTAATAACTATTTTCTTGGAAAGAAAATATATATATGAAACAAAAAAACAAACATTAAAATTTGTTCCCACAACTCTGTTATGTTGTTGTTGCATCTGGCTTAAAATATCATATATATATAAAGCTATTAGAATATAAGGATGCACTTTTTTCAATGGCAAATAATGTTTATAATACATTTTATAAATAATGACCTAATGATGCAATGCATAATTGCATATACTGTAATCCACGCAATTGAATGTAAAATTTTACCATGAAAGATATTATTCTAATTTATAATTGCTTATCTGCTGAAAGAGAATTTCTACTATTAGTGACTGAATTAAAAAATCTCATAAAATTATCACAAAATTGTAAGAGAATTTCATACATATATCAGGTGAAATAGGTGAAAACTTAATCAGTTATGATTAACCGGTCAAAATAAAGCAAATTCCTGCATCATATACTTTATTCTCATTTTAGATGATAATTACCAATTATTTTTTATTAACAAATAAGAAATAGTTTACATACACTGCTGCAGATCAACGTATCTCTCTTCACATCTATCGCCGCTCCATGCAGAGGGACAACTGAAAAATCACATAATTTAAAAATAGTAACCCTAATCTTGATATATAAAAGATTTTGCTACATATCATCCTGGCACAATAAAGCGAAGTAATCAATAAAGTTTGAACAATCAAAGCAGTTTTTCGTAGGTTAGAGGTAGAGCGTCAGACTCCAGATTGAAAGGTTGCTTGTTTAAATCATCTGGGGTCAATTTTTTTATTTTTCAATAATCAATTTTGAAAAAAAGTTTATAAGGACTATATACCGTCCTTGAACGGGTTTTAAATCTAGTAGATAAAAAAACTATCTAATATAATCACAGAGATATTTAGCGCATTTAAATTATCATCACTCATCATACAGGCAGTTAGAAATAAAAGTTTTAAATACAAATAATTAAAAAGGTAAAATATTTAACTAGAATTCACTATCAGTTAGAAACAAATTAAAACATCATCGACATAAATGTGAAGATTCACCTGCATCCCGCGCGTCTCATTCCGTTATGCAGTTGTATAGCAAAACATCTGCCAGAGTTCAGACATCGCGTCTTACGAACTTCTTCAATGTGACAATTGTGTCGATGAGTTTTTGTGATCTTTCTAGAATTGGCCGACTCGTAATCGTTTTCCGTTTCAATGGCTCCAAGATTTCTAATGGATGGCTTGATGTCTTTACATACAGCTTTATGTAATAAAGAGTAAAAATAGATAGCATAACTTGATGGTGATATAGAAACACAATAGTTTGCATGATTATAAGCCATTAGATATTGGTAATTTTAATTAATCTTATAACTAATTAATATTAAGTTTTCAAGGGAATAACCAAATTGAGATTCTTTAAATTAATACAATCTTATAAATTACTACAAATGTTTTTCAGCTTACCGAGACATGATTTATTCACAAAACAAGACAGAATCTCTCGCAGAATTGACGATGCACAAATCTGATGAACATCTTCTTTCTTGATCATTGTTATTGAAGTTTTTCAATTATGCAAACATGACACAACTCGGCTCTTATAGTAATATTAAGTCTAATATTATACACGCGTTCTTAATTAATATTATCGAGACTGATTGGTTAACTCTCGATTACAATACTGTCAGTTCTGATCCATAATCAAACAAAAACATTAAAAAGAATCTGGAATATTATCAATTATATTAGTATTAAATACTGGTAAGCTTATTAATTATTAGCAATACAATTTACTCTTCTTTAGTTCCATCCTTTTCATTCCGTAATAAATTACATTTCGTTCTTTTATGTAAAACTGGAGGCTACAGAATGCATTGGTTGTCTTTTATTCCATTGTTTTTCGATTTAAATGTCACCGAAACAGCTTATTTAAGAAAATTTCAATTTTCGAAATGAATATTTAATATCGTTTTCTCGTATACTATCCTCAGCTCATCATCTATACAGAAGCGTATATAGTCTAGACTATAGTTATATAGAATTCTTCTTTTCAGTAACATGAAACAATTCTCATTCAGTGCCGCAATGCAGGGGTAAACTTTCACACAAGCACACGTGCTATTTTCAATTTCAAAAAATGTCGCCAATTGAAATTACAAACTGCTGCAGTATACTAGCACTGATGTATGTATAATTAAAACGGTGGCCGGACAAAATGTCCGCGGACAAAATGTCACGGACAAAATATCATGAAATAAATGCATGCTAGTTATTATTTACATCCTGCTTGTCTTCTAAAAACATAAAAGAGCTAGTTTTCTTAATTTTTTTTCTTCTTTGGAAATATAATGTGTTTTCGAATTTTCGCCTCCCTAAAAACAATATTTAAATGCGGTACATTTAAGGGTTAGGGTTAGTGTTAGGGTTAGGATTAGGGTGAGGGATAGGGTTACATTGTATAAGAAAGTGAGTACTTTATTACTTTTGTTCATTTCTTTTTCCATCAAATCAATATCTAAGGCCTATCATTTTCCGTGATATTTAGTCTGTGACATTTTGTTCAGTGACATTTTTCGGTGACATTTTGTCTGCGGACATTTTGTCATAGTACCGTTAAAACGCACGTTTAGATGTTCGTAGCGAACTAAATGAACTAAGTTCTAATAAATGTTATTGAAATTTCGTTGTTTCTTTAAAATCTATATTAATTAATCAAAATTTTTAAAATCTATATTAAATTTTTTTATTTTAAACATAATTGATCAAACATCAATAGACAACTACAAACATATATGCCTTCAAAAATTAATTAATTTAATACTCTCAAAATTAAGTTAACTGTAGAGACTAATTATATATTCTTACAATTATTGGTATTACAAATTTATATTTGCATATTTATTTTATATATCAAATTTTATAAAACAATTCAGTGACTTAAAATTTGTCTAAATTGCAGTTTTGTAAGTAGGCCCTAAATGTTATTCGTAGAATGATAGATCACTATTTGCAGGCTCTATTTTTTCACTCTAAAAATAGAATTATATTTTTTTAAAGCTTAATTTTAAGGGATCGTTGAATTTATTTTTGACAATACTGTTGTTTTTCATAAGGTTAAATAATAATAATATAAATGATAAATAATAAAGATAAAGTTTCATAATAAATATACTGCCGATGTATAAACTTATTTTATATTTTTTTTATAAAAAGTTTTAAATAAATTGGAAGATAAAATAACTCATAGGTATATATAGTTTGAATAAGAACAAAATTCTTCATCCTTTAAAGTTTAGACTCCCTATTGATCTATATGTCAATTGATTTTTCTTCTGAACGCTGGCTTTTGTTAATTAGATACGTTTAATTGGAATAAGCTCCGGGGTTTATATGCAAAAAGGCGACGAAAGTTCTCTATACACAGTAGGTGTGAAAGGTTTTATGATGAACTGATCTTTCATTTCCACTTTACAGGACATTTACGCAATCTAATTATCAAAAACATCATTGCCAATATTATAACAATGACGAAAGAAGAAAGTTTTAAAAGAAAAAAAAAGTTTTTAATCAATTTAATCCAAGTCGTAATCATTGACGTCATTTCAACTTTTTCCAGGGGTAAGACGTTCATAAAGATTCTCAATGACTCCTGATGAATCTTTTCTTTTTTAGTTTTCGCATCTTGTCACTGAAAAGTACGTTGGTTTTTAACGTTTATTTCTAATTATAACTCTATTACACCTATTATCTTAACTGCACACAATGTAGGACTACAAACATTACTATTTCGGGATAAAATCGTTACAACTTTCCTTGACTCTGTTGAGGAGAAGGCAAAATGATTAAAAGTTTCTCCAAAACATGTAGAAAGTACACTTTTAAAAATCTGGAGGAAGGGCACGGGCAACGCGAAAATTTACTGTATAATTATATTAGAAAATCACATTAAATCTTCTTAATTCGTTTGAAACATGCTGTCAGTTATATAAGTACAATCATGACTTACATGAGCTTTCAGAAACAAATACAGTTTAATACTAGTGTTAACTATGCTTTTATAAGGTGGCACAAGCAAGAGTCTATATATAGGCCTATAATTAACACATTATCAGTGGCGGACTGGCTCCCAAGGCCCAATGAGGAAATGTTTCAGTTGGGGCCCACCAAAATATAACCAGATTAAAAGTTATACCCCCCCCCCCTAGTGCAAACTTTGTATTAATTATAGTTTTAGCCTGATCTCAAATGGTCAAATTTCACATTTTTTCAGTTTAAACAGGGCCGGATTATGCCATGTGCCAACTCTGCCACACCTAAGAGCCCCCCAGATTTTGTGGGGCCCCAAAAATTGAAAAAGATATAACTGAAAAATTACGAACATTATCAGTAGGTTTATCTATTTAAAACAAATATAATTTATGAAGTAGTGATTAGATGTTTAAGTAATTTATTGTTTTGTTTCAGTTTTATTCGCTGAAAATTAGCGCCATTATGACGTAGCGATTAAATGATTAACTAATTTAATGTTTAGTTTCAGTTTATTCTCTGTAAATTAGCGCCATTATGACGTAGCGATTAGATGGCTAACTCATTTAATCTTTAGTTTTAGTTTTACTCGCTGTAAATTAACGCTATTATAGTTTTACATAAAAATTTCAAGTCATAAAGATCAGTTTAGGAAGTGCCAAAAAAGTCGATTTTAAAAGTGAAACATGACAGATAAATAAACAAACAGATACGAAATCGAGCTAATAGAGCGTGGTTAAAAAACGAGGTGACATTTAAAACCTGTTGTAGTATTTTACGTGCTATAGCCAAAGATTACTTAATTTAAGACCATATTGACGCAGTAATATTATCTATCGGATAATATTGAATAATGTCACAAAACTTATTTCACATATATACAGATATATACAGACGAGTTCTAAATGATGTATAGCTTAAAATTCAAATCAATCTAAATTAATGCGTTTATATTGTTAAAATCTCGTAATTAATGCCAATCTTATTGATGGCGTAAAATTTTGCTCTCAATTTGAATAAAAAGACTACTTTTCAACATTTCGAAGAGATCAATTTCACTGGATATCTCTTACCATAAAATTTCCACTGTCAAACTAATTCTAAATCCAAAATCAGTAATAAACTCGATTTGAACATTAATTTTAATATGACTAGGGGGTTGAAAATTGCTTTGCCTTAGTTGCACTCGACATAAGCCTACTTGATGATTATCTGCAATTCGCCAGGGTACGCTAGTCTTAGAATATTTTTATTACTGATAATAAGTCTATGATATTCACACAGGTCGATAGTTAGTATATAGTTTTTATTATACAAAATACAGTTTTTTGTTCGGTTATTTATTTACTTAGTCGCTTGGTAGCAATTAGACACTAATCTTCCAGAAATATTATAATATTTTGATGGGGGAAATATATAATAGGGTATATGCCATAAGAAGCTTCAAACTTTCAATACTAAGTGTACATATAATGTACTAATGACTTTCTTAATATATGAATATACAGTATATTTATTAGTGACAAACATACACGCCAATTCAACATAGCAAATATTTTGTTGCTAAAAGCATTAAAAATACAAAATACAAACAAAGCAATATTGCTACTAATACGCCATACTACACAATCAGTGACATAGCCAGAATTTGACTTTTTTTTACTAAATTGCCAGAGGAGGTGGTTTACAACTTTAGACTAAACTAACACCTTTTACACTACAAGAAGTTAATTTTAACCTTAATTGTGGGGGGGCGGGTTTATAACACCCATAACCCTCCCTAGGCTACGCCACTGACTGTACACAATTATTATAATAATTAAATATTTCTATTCATCTCTACCACTGTATTAGACTTGTCAAAACTTATAAACCAAGTGTGCTCCTGGTTTAACTTTTTTAGTTCAACAATCCAAAGCAATAATTACATATTTTCATTGCTTTTTAAAAAGTTATTAGTCTATAAAAAAACCGTCTATTATTGAATTCAGCAATTATAAAAGGCTACATTATTGCAACCATAATGTAGCTTTCTCATTTTTTATCTTCTTCAATATTCCCCATATTTTATATAACTGCGATAATCTCTCAGATTTTATAAGCCCCTTACTCGAGTCATTTCCGATTGGCTATTGTGTGCGCAATTCTACCTCTCTGAACTCTTTATTACTTGCATCTGGCACCACTCATGAGACAAGTGTTATTTCAGTTGAGATTCTTGCCGCCCTCTCTCTTTCTGTCCCAGTACTGCTCGTCAAGTGTCTGTTGTCGGGCAGACACTTCTAGATCCAGCCGGTCGATATCTCAAGTGTCGCGTCAACTCGGTTAATCGTGGAATTGTAAATGAAATATGATTGTTTCGCTCTCTCTGTCTTCCCCCTTTCTCTTTATTTCTCGTTATCTCTAGCTCTTTATACGTCTTTCTGTATTTCTCAGTGACGCTATCTGTGCCTCTATCTTCCTTGATTCTGTGTCATTTCTGATGTATTGTATCTTGGATATTTTAATTTATAACTATTCTGACTTTATCTATTATTACTTATTTTCTTCTTTTATTATTATCTATCTTGCGCTCGCTCATTTATCTTCTAGCCTTGTTCTTGCTGTTGAAGTGTTCCTCTGTATATCTTGTTGTTTCTGACTCTACTCTCCCTGTCGCTGTTCCGTCTCTCTATTTGTGTATGTAACTGCATACACAATATATATATATATCTCTTGCTTCCTTTCTTTATCTCTCCTTCCAGTCTGATAACTGCTGGCTTTGTCCGGTGCCGCTCCGTACAGCTTAACTTTAATCTGATCTGCAAAACACTTGACACACCAGATTAAACTTCAAACTTGTGTGTGTTCTGAAAACTTGAAATGTTTTATCGCTTCTTCAGAGGTCTCCTTGACTTGATGGTCGTTTTTATTTTTACACTGGTCTGTATCAAGTACTGTTTAACAACGTCTGATTGATCGAGTACACTTATGATACAAATATCTGGATAATTTATTACACCTGTTTATTGTTTTACATTGTTCTCAATCTAATGATTCTAATCTTAGATTTTGAGTGATGTTATCAACGTGTGTGAGATAAGTTTTGAATTTGGTGATGAGGGGGAGGGGGAGCAAAAATTACTAATTTCATTGACTTTTAATTGAATTCCTTCGTGATACTTAGATAACACTCTAGATGAATGGCTTACTTTTAAAAGGGTATTAAGATATATCAACTTAATTTGAAATCTTCATTTTCTAAACCAAAACCTACTTAGTTTAAATTTAAAAACAAGTTATAAGTAGTGTAATCGAATAAATTATAAATAAGTTAGTGTAATTAATATTTATTATTTTGTTTAACTATTAGCAATTTAATATAACTAAAATGCTGAAAGAGATGCACGCTTATTATAAGCGCTGCAATATTTTAAACATTATTAATTTCATTCTGTTGGTTTACTGTTGGTTTATATTAATTGTTATATTTGTAGCCAAAATTATTGGTTTTGTTATTTGAAATAAGGTAATATAAAACTTATCTTGACTCGTGCATGCATATATACGAATTTTAAACATATTGAGTACTCTCGCCTTTTTATAATAAGATATTAATAAATATATTTTATGAACATTGAAGACATATCTATAATAAACAACATATAAGTAAATAATTTAAAGATTAAGCTAATCAAAGAATATTGCATTAGCCTTTTATTCGTATTGTTGATAATATTATATTTTATTGTTATTTACAGTTTATTTGAATTATACGAAGATAAAAAAAATTAGGAGTTTAAATATTAGGCGTATTCAATATTAGGCAAAAACATTATCTTAATCAAATAAAATACAGCTATTAAATCTGGAATTCTTGACTCTTGAAATCGAAGTATATTGACATTATAATCTGCTATTATCTATTGTCAAAACATCTGTTTTGAAGTGTTCGACTACCAGCATTTCAAGGATAACGATATCTTTTAAAATTAATGATAAATAATTTAATTTCTTAAATCATTCAGTTAGTCCACATTGTGTGCTTATTGCTAGTTACTGTTTCATATAGAGATTACCTGAATGAAACGTCTAGTTTTTTGACGACTGTCAAACTGTAGACAGAGTCACTTGATAACTTTGAGTTATTAATATTGATTAAATTATTAATATTTATTGTGTTGTTAATAATTTGAGTTATTAATATTAATTTATTATTCCTATATTATTCAACATAATCCATAAATGTGAATTTTAAAAAATATATCTAGATGAGCATTTAAAAGATATTACGTTTAACTAATAATAACCATAACTAACAACTTTCGTTTTATCAAGATATATCGATTATAAACATGCGCGTTTTTAAAATATTTCAAAAGCATCAAATACAAGTTATAATAAATTTTTGTTAATTTCATTCGTGCTTTTTCAAATCTCAGTTCCAAATTAGATGCAGTAATTGACGAGCTGTTCAATTAGGCTTCACTTTCTCTCAAATTCTCTGCAATGTTGAATGAAATGAAAACTACTCTTCATTTAGACGTGTTTATAATTATCTGAGAGGTGATCTTTTTCAAGATCGGAAAAGCTTTCACACGCGTTAAAATCACAGACTTTTTGTGTAATTCTCACTGTATATTGTTATTTATATATTTCATTTTATTGATATAATTTATGACTGAGATCCAGTAGGCACATTCACGCTGCATGCAAGTGCAGTCAAACATTTTATAGCTTGCTGGTTTGTTTTTAAAAAAAGACTTCTGATTTTAGTTGGAAGTGAACAAGCCGATTTACACTATTCGGTTTCAATTTTCAATTAAATCCTTTATTTACAAAGTATACAATCAAATGTTTCTAATAAAAAGTATACAAATAGTCCAGGCATCGCAACGATACTCTCATTTATATTATAGTAAAATTAAAACAAATAAAACCTTTTATTCTCCCCTCCACCCCACCACCCCTAATACACATGTATACGATTATAACTATAGTGTTCATATATAAATAACAATTGACTTATAAATACAAATATTACTGAAACTGCACAGCTCTAATAAAAATACAACCCAGACTGACTTGCATCAGCTTGTATCTTACTACCCACTTGCATCGTTTGCTACAATACGAAATATGCCTTATTTCCCGTAACCGAGATTTGATAAGGCAAATTGAATGTCACAACTGCTCATGCGTTATGTCCCGACCTGTCTAACTTTCATTCCGTGTGATACAATCACTTTTATAACAACAGCCAACTCGCTCTCCATACCACCGTCCTGCTTCTGATGTATACACGCTTCTACACAACCTATCCTCCAGATTCCAATGACAGAATTTTATAGTGGATTATCGATTATTGCCTTCAATATTATAACAGTTTACCAAAACCGGTATCATGTTTATCCTACCCATACAAGCGTAATTGCGATTTAGCATTAGTGGCTGTCATGTTGGATTATCTCGTTCGTCTGGATATTTCTTAATGACTGATTTGAAGTTTGAGAGCTATTGAAGAAGAATGGAGGAGGGGAGAAATCTATTAAAGCGATCAAATGAGACGTGATGTGGCTGCTGGGAATCACGCTTCAACACGCTCGAATGCCTAGAAGGTCGATCAGAACTTTTAGTAAACGACCGAGGATTATTTTTTACTGGTGACCGAGCATTGCTAAGAACACGTCAAAAAAAGAAAATCGATAAAAGCTTTTGAGTAGAAATTTGAAAGAAAGAAATCGTTCAGTGCACTGAAGTTTCATTGTAATATGAAATAGTACTTGGCCAGTGATGTTTGTTTATTAGATATTGCAACGTCATGTTTTAGAAATGACATTGCAAGAAAAATGAAGCTATGTGTGACAATACAATATATTCAAAGGATTTTGAATTTGGCATATTGGATAAATGTAATGAATAAGCTTTTTAAACAAATATTCTCTGGAAACGAATATTTTCTTGACAAAATATTTGGAACCCGAATTGTATTCTATATTTAAAATAAACTACAATTTTGAGGTAAATTTTACCGTCAAATTAGCGCGCACAGTTTTATGTATACGTAGATATTATAAGTAAGTTAAATGCTAATATAGTGTGGCGTGAATTATCAATATAAATCCTACCAATTATAATTCGTGGAACATCATTTTCCTATGTTTTAAAAAATTATTTGACTTTTATACTAAAACGACTAATATATTAAAGAGAGTCAGAATGATCTGAAAGGCTGTTGTTTGACATTTATACTTAACGAATGGTAATTCGAGTGTAGGACATTCCCCCCACCCGGACATATTCCCCCTCCGGACAATTCCCCCCCTTTAAAGGGGCGGACATTCCCCCCCTTTTTTAT
>JAQIXG010001308.1:0-22986 GCA_034700105.1 Oconnorella tubifera
GGGTAACTCGCCTACTGGGTCGGATTAGGGTTAGGGTTAGGGTTAGCGAAATTCCGTAGGCGAGATCCCAGTAGGCGAGTTACCCAGTAGGCGAGTTGACTCGAAGCCATTAAAAACAATGGTGGTCAAAACTTGTGCATAATTTCATATGCATCATTGCCTGCTCATGTTTCGCTTTAGTTTTGAATTCAGCCTCTAGGCCTGTATACTATTTGCATTATTCTTCATTACAATGTTTACTTCTCATGCCTGCTGGCCTGTCACGCTAGGTCAATGAGTTCAAGATTGATGGTTAGTTTAAGATGCTAGATGGCGTTAACGAGCTATCTATCTTACATTAATGACTATTTGCCTGTTAGAGTTGGTCAAGTATGTTTGTGTTCTGTGCATTGATTTTAGTAATAATGGGTCATATTTATATTCTTTTCAGAATCTATAGTCTCAAAAACTTGATTTAATGTTGTCACAGAGTTTCGTCATCCATCTCTGAGTGTATTTAGTATATAAATTTTATAACTATTTTTCAAAGTTTTGGATCTAATTTCTTCATGAGTAGTTTTAAATCGTTTGTATGAATATATAATTGTTTAGCTTAAATAGAAGATTCACAAGGAATCTTTTTGAACATAGATCTATTATAGTATACTGAAATATGGACATTTTCTATAAGTATTCTACGAAGGTAATATTATGTGAAATATTTTCAGAAATAGCCTATAGACACATATGCCTACACTTCGTCGAAAACGAATCCATACTGAATTCACTTGCATGACGTAGAATAACAAAACTTCCTAGAAAACTGATTATCATATCAGATTAGGTCATATTTCATTGGTTAATAAAAACGAATCATAATATAAAATATATTATGAAATATAGACGAAAGGTGAACCGAAAGCACTGAATTCTCAGATATTTCTTCAAATAAACAATTTCTGTTTATTTTCTCTTCTTTCTCCCACATCGCAGCCTGGAGCTAAGCTTGTCTACGAAATGCTTACGTAATAGGCCTCCTCTGTGAGATACCGAGTTGGCTAGGGAAATGAAGCCTCGGCTGCCTGGAGGCCTTTGCCAATCGCCTGATGATCTTTCAGTGAACAGCCCAATAGCCTTTTTGTAAACATTTTTTTGCAGTAATTCAACTGTTGAAGTCTACCAGGCTTTACTTAATACGTAGTTACTAGTGGAACTGGCAATAAAGTTTGTGGTATTTATCATTTATCATTTAGCTGATAGATCTTTCAAAACATAGTGATAAAAAGTTCATCTTTTCACTATGATTTTAATTGATTGTAAATTGATTAAAATTGTATTCTTTTAGTTTCATTAAACGCTGGGAATAATTAGAATTTTTGCTCTTTAATATTCACATGTTTTCAATGTTTATGTTCTAATAATGACTAATTATTATTATTTTAAATACCAGCCCATTGATAATACAGCAATAATGTTACAGTTTAAAATATAATACTCGTAAACTAAAGTGTCTTGTATAATTTGGAAGTGGGGATAAATTTTCAGCCAAAAAAGAGACCTTTTAGATTGCCATTATGATACGACGAGATGATTAAATAGAATTGTTCTTGCTCTCATGCGACTCTAATCATCCAATTATTAGATAAACTCTTTATTGTCCTCTCGAATCTTGATGCTCAATATTTTCGCTGTTATCCATTGACTGTGTAGTTTGCTTAGCATTTGTTTTCATCAGTTAGTTTTCATTAAGCGTTGCACAGTTTTTCCGGTGTGAAATTAAATATAGAGTAAGGCGAAGCAGAGAGCAAAATAATATTATTGCTCTATCACCAGAGGCAGTCAAACTTGAAAGAGTAGTACTGACGAGAGAAAGTTCAGTGGTAAAATGTTGTAAAAATATCGATTGATATGCAGCTTGATTGATAAAAAAAGATGAATTTATTTAAGCCGTACGCATTTTTTGACTTTTATATTAAGCTTATTTAATAATTTACAAGATATTTGATACAAGTTTACGTAAATCATTAGTCTTATATATAAATTATGCCTATAAAGTATATACTTTTAGCGAAGCTGTAGCTATAAGAAATATTTATAGTTAATATATCTTGTCATGATCGTGAAGTTTTTGTACAAGATCCAAAACTGAGCCACTGGCTATCGTTATTTTGTTTACAATAGATTATTTGAATATTTGAGATATTTAAAGAATGTTCACATTCTTAAGCTGGTAATAATTTATAATGGAGAATCTTCCTCCTACGCGTTGGCTATCACAATGTTTATATTTTCAGAGTTGTCTGTCTTTGCTGGATCTTAAATAGGCTATGAATTCAGAATTTATCTAAAACTTTTATTTGAAAAAGTCGAAGTAACTTAAAGTATCTACCATACTGCTCTCTAGAAAATTGAACAAGTAGAGACTGTAGGTGAAGGTGGAATATAAGTCCTTTTAACTTATATTCTGTATCTATATCTTAGCTTTCAGTAGCCCGAGTTTTGTTTACATTTAGATAATTTAGATAAATTAACCAATGTAGGTCTACCGTCTGCATTTCTAATTCACTAGATAAATGATAGCCGAAAAATACAACAAATAAGAAGAGTAAAAGAAGTAAATTACTATTTGTAACTTTAGTTGATAGTGCGCGAGTCGTTGTGGATAAACAGCAGTGATTGTGTACTACAGTACTACCATAAAAGTACACCTTTTCTGTAGTAGTTGTTTTGAAGACTGAAACTATATATCTTATTTCTTTCTCTTTCAATATCTTATCTTTAAAGTTTACTGTGAGGTAAAATGAGAGTAAAGTTAGTAAACAGAAGTTACGCAACAGTTAAATCTGACGTTCAAGTCTTCAAGATAAGACTCAGTAATGAAGTTAAAAGACTTTTCTCTAGATAAAAACCACCGATAAAAACTTTTGCACAAGATTGAAATGCTCTTTCTTAGTTCAATACAAGATATTTCTTTTACTTTGTGTTTTCAAATAATGATTTGAATGATATACTAATAGGCTTTCTCATTTCATTTAATCACATCGATAAGTTAATTTCATAGATCTTCAATTCTATGTTATTTTATTATAATTTTTGTTTAGCTTGCTTCTTATGTTTTTGCTGCTTAAACTACGTATTGTTTTTTTTTATTTTAGCCAAGTCTCATTCCTTGAACTCCATAAATATTTTTTAGATTTTACATTAATCAGTGCTGCATAATAGCCTGCATTATGTGTCACAATTAAGTTTACAAAATTATTGTTCATAGAATATATGTATTAAATGCATCACTATATAATGCAATAGAAACTGAAATGAATTTATCTCGATATAGATTCAATAACTTAAATGTGCTTTCTTGTACTTCTTTAAATTAACTTATCCAATAGTAAACTATTCATTATCTTCTTTATATATTGCAGTGTACATGAAGAACGGTTAACATCTATAACAATATAGAATGAACCAAACAGTCACAGCACGCATGTCTACAACTAACAATAACTCCAAATCTCCATCAAATAACTGTCATACATCTATTATGCACACCAAGCCGCAGCTCCCTCCTAAGCCTGATATCACTCCAGCGTCCCCTGTACCCTCCAGCACCCTTCCCACTGCGGCGAGCACCCAATGGCCGCATTCAAGCAAGAAATACCCCGCCCCACCCCCACCTAGCTCTGGTCCATCTGCTGCTGGTAAGCGGCCATCTGGTGAAAGGGCAAAAAACAAATGTTCTTACGTTCGGACCCCAATGCAGGTCATGCCAGCTTCAAGACCAGTAGATGACTCTGTCACAAAGAATTATTGCCCTCCTTGTAATAAATCAGTAAATAATAACAAATCAAAATCATCTTCCTGTCCACAAAAAGGAGTCAATGTTCACTCGTCTCAAAGTAGGACAGAAAATGAGAAACCAGTGACTGAAATGATCATAACCGATGGCTACATCAGATTACGAACTTCAGAAATACCGTGTGACACAGTTCAAAATAAACCTGAAGTAATTCCTATGCATAATAAACTCAGAACTGAGGCAATTAGTCCTGTTATAAATAATGAAGTAAAACCGGTTGTCACTGATGTAAAATTACTTCCACGTGTTCATAGAACTAAATCTAAGTTACGCGCATGCAAGTCAACGAATGCCATTGATCGCGTTGAACATGTTGATCATCTTTTGCTTGATGCTAGTGATGATGTTCGCTGTAATGGGATTCATAATCGTATGACGACGTTGAGGAGTTCATTTGTGGATCCCAATGGGCCTCCAACGCGATGTAGTGTGTATATAGAACTGGGCGAGTATCAGACACTTTTGAAGCATTCCAGGTATGGTGTTGAATTAAGTTGTACGTTAGATAAGGAGCGATTAGCAAAGATCAGTCCAGTAACTTATTTATGTGAATGGTGATAAGATTATAAATATAATTAAGTTTGAAAATTTGTACAATTATTTACAAAAATGTCTAACTTACAATATGGTAGTTAACAATAGACTAATTATAAATAAAAGATACATAAATTTTATAGTTGTATCATTAAAATCATTAAATTTGAAATAGATTCCAAATATTGACAATGATTTAAAATCTGTATTATAAATTGCAATTAGATATTAAATATTTCTATTTTTGAGCTTTCATATCGGGTTCATATTTTGCAAAACTTTAATTTCCTTTTATACGAATATTGTTGTAGGAACGATGAAGATAGGATATATTCCCTTCCCCAGCCTCAGTGTTACGGCGAGGACACACTAAAAGCAGTCAAGCTCATCACTGAGAAGTACGACACTTTCAAACGACGTCAACTTCGGGCAATGTCATTCCGAAATGGACTCGGTTCTATTAGTGATGCCGATGGAGGATCCGCGGAGCAGCTCGTCTCCAGAACATCTCCACCACCGGGGATACCTTATCCAAACCCAATAGAAACATCTTCACTGGAAAACCTCTGTCCGAGCAATGCGGCAACTAATGCTGATCCAATGCGAACGAGTTACATATCGGCAATATCCGATAGTTATTTGGGATTAATTGATCCAAAACGACTCGAAAGCGCGCTAATTAGAGATTATTTTACCGCACTGGATGAACCTCCGGATACTTACGCTATTGGAGGAATCTCGCGTCTGGATCGACTTCGTATCGAGATGTTCTATCGCAGTCGCGATACGAGTATTTACGTTTGTTCATCGTTGGCCGATCTGTTTATCGGAGCGTGCTCGACAGTTGATGACGCAGCGCAGCATTGGATTCACGTGCATACTGGTGTACCTGTGTGGGTGCTTAATGTTGGTAGTGTCGTGCGACGACGCGAGTTGACTCTCGTAATAGCCGAACGAGAGACAGGATTCCCTTTATGGAAAGATAAAATAAACTATTTGTCCAATTATCGAGAACTACAGAGCGGCGTGCACGCACTACGTGTAACTGGAAGTCTTAGTAAAATGGTAAAACTTAGTATTTTCTGCGAGACAGCCGCGAAACAGTTCATGGAAAAGTTTCAGACCATAGCGGCTGACCCGAACGATGATCTTTGGAAAATAAGCGACGGATTATCGGGTAGAAATAAAAAGGGTTCCGGTAGAGGTTGGTTAAGAAAGAATAAACGGAGATTCGACAAGGCGTCGATATCGCAACCTTGTCGCTTCGTGCACGTGTCACGGGTTGATCCGTGGGAGGCGAACTTTAGAGCGGCGTTCGCTGATCTTTTGCCATTGAGTGAGAGTAGCGTGGGGAGGGTAGAGGTGGACGTCCAGTCGACTAATTTAGATGTTTTGACACAATTTAGACCTCGTTTACCGACAAGGTAACGAGCGGTAGATTGGTAGCACCAGTGCAGTATTGTTTGGGATACAGAGTCAGTATTGTATATAAGAGTAGAATTTTAGCTGGATAACTGGGGTACTTAATACTTGAACAAGAAAATAATTTTATACAAAAAAAAAGAGGTTCTATATCAAGAAATTGTTATGCCCATATGAAGGATGATCAATCTTGAAAGTCTACTTGTCAAAATGAATGTAATTCGATCACTGCTAATATATTAGTATTAATTGGGAAGCTTCAAGTTACTTTGAGAAATAATATGAAGGAGATCATAGTTGTTCAATAGACAGTGTTCAGACTAAGAATTAGTATAATTACTTTTATAATTGATTAACTAATCGCCATCAATCGTGTTCATAATTATCATTAATTTTATATTTTATAATGAAGTTACGACTATTCTGATCTATTTGTTTAATTGTTATTCTATTTCATGTTTTATTGTGTTATCTGTTCTTCAATTTTATTAAATTTGTTTATATTCTCGAACAAAGCCTGCTATATAAAGCTTAATATACATAAGATCACATATTATAATGTGCTTTACGTACTTACTAATATTATGCTCAGAAATTAATCAAGAATATATATTTACGCACTACTATAAACGACTATTTTATAATAAAATAAAGATGCAAGATTACTGAAAAGAAATATGCTAGGCGACTCTCCAGCTTATCTACAAGTCAGAAACTACATACCAACTATTGAAATTGAACTCGAGTAGTATTCCTTATAATAATAACAAATTTTATCAACAAAAAACAAACAACCATAGATTCATTGTAGCTTTATTATTATAAATAAAACGATAGAATTAAATCTAGAATTACGAGTCCTTTGCATCCTCTACCACTTAGCACGCATTACACCCGACAGTTTATTATAATCAGCAAGTATACGGAACATAATACGGCTAACATTGTGCGGCTTTACGACGCCGCGCGGACGAGATGTCAGCACACAACGATCGATGACACGAGTCCTGCACGCATCTACTGGAAACGCGGCAAGTTCTCGGTCAGCCAGTTCCTGTACGCGCAATACAAAAGAATTAATTCAGTAAATCATATCAAATACAGATAAATAAATATAATGAAGAATTTATTTAGTAAGTCATATCAAATACACATAACTAAATATTAATAATAATTGATTCAGTGATATAGCTGTTAATTTAAGCGTCTTACTAAAGGATGCAGCTTAGTAAGATATCTGGGATTTGAACCTGGATCTATCAATTCGAATCCAGCTCTCTAACCCCTTTTCTAACCAGCCTTTACACAAAACGTTGAATAAATAAGATGATTGACAAACTTGCCTGTATTTCTCGTGGAAGAATATTATTTTTACGCAATGAATTAAGACGTAATCGACTCGTTGCGTGTAGTTTAACCAGTCTCCTGCGTTTGACATCTCTCAACATCCTCCAGCACAGGTATCTACCTCGTGTTTGGATCGTTTCACTCAATACCGAACAAGGAGCCGGTAGTAATTTGGCAGGCATCAGAGCGTTCATCAACTACAAGATTATGTTATGTCGAAGTAACAGGAACACCAGATAATTCTATTAACATTTTTAATAATTAAAATTTAATATTCAGTTACTATTTGTTACTACTTGTATTAAGATGAATTTTGTCATCTTGCATTTTAATTTTTTATTTCAACCGGATGAAAACCATGGTATTCATTTAGTTCCACAATAAGTGTAACCTTAATATAACGCTCCAATGCTTATCATATAAATCCAGTTAAAAATAACTGGTAAAATTAATAAAATAAAAACTTTATTCTAGAATAAAAAACAAAATCTCAATACTCGCTCCTTTGCAATAAAGTAATTAGCAAGGCAATAATGATAATAAATACGATTAGGATAAAACCTTCATATTTTTCTAATTTTAAATAAAGTAATTCGTTGAGCCAAATATCATTAAGGTATAAAACGGAAAAATAACTAAAGTTTCTTGCCTGTTTAGCTGGATTAATTATGCCCAACATTGAGAGAGGTCGCAGAAAAGTAAAACTTGCATATTTACACAAGATACTCGTCAAACCAGACATATTTGAAGTCTATAATCGTATTAACACGTAAATAATAACCAATAGTAATTTTGCTATTTAGATTTTTTAAATATTTAGATTAATATATAAAAAATAAATTACTTCTTTTATATTTACAATAAAATATTTATCAGATGTCAAAACTGCAGAATTTCAGATCTTTTTTATCTTTTTTTCCAATTCATTAAAGTTTTAACTTTTTTCACTTGATAATCTGTCTTTTTTACCCATTTAATATTTCTAAAAAGAATATATCCAGTCAAGAAGTAAGTTATTATAATATACAATGTAATTAATAATTAATAATTCATATTTTCTCACTAAGCACATACATAACACACGTTTAGAACGTAGAGCAATTTTTTAAGATCAGGTCATAAAGAACTTAAAACGTCTATTCAAAAAACATCATATAGATGATAATATTATCTATTCAAAATTCATGTTAAAACAAAGAATCTGGTATGAATTTGAGAGTACCCTTAATAATATGTAATGTTATATTGATTTATTAAAAATTTATTATTGAAATGAGACATTATGTTATTAACATTATGGGTTAAAATTATTATTAAAAACAGTTTTTGATTAATGTATCTTTTTAAACTAAGTAAAACTTAGTAAATTTAATTATTCTTATTTAAAAATGCATTTAAGTCAAATGTTCTTTAAGATAAATAATCTTTATTATGTCGTTAAAATGTTAATACGCATATTATTATATATTTGATCGTATGTGTCTACACATATTATTATTTCTATATTTATTTATTTTCCTATATTGATGTTATTTTTTTCTAACTGTTGTTATATCTACACTTTGTGTGAAATAAAGATATATATATTAAAAATGATATGTATTTGCTCTCGGTTCTCTACTTGTTCTCTAAGTTATAGTTGTTTCATATATTTTTTTACTTGTGTATTTGCACTTAGAAAATTGTTCTGCCATAATAATCCATTTTAAAAACAGTTATTAAGAAATGTAAGCCTTAACATTCACTTTACGTTTTCTAAGATGCAGTATTAGGCTACTATGCAAACAACTTATAATTAATTCTGTGGAGAGGTTTTTCTGCTTAGATTTCTTAAAAGTCATGCTATTTTTGAATTGCTCATGTCAATGTAAAAAAAACAATATTATAGGGGCCCCAGCTCCATAAGCCCTGCCACACAAAAATTACACAAATAATAGAACAGGATTTCATGAAGATTACTTTCATATCAATCTTGAGGATCCTTTCAAACTTTATTTTACACTTATTATAACCTTATCATAAATCTATTGTTAATGCTATTTATTCTCTCATTGTTATGAATCCATACAATATCATTAGCTTAATACGCAAATTACTCAGCAACATGAGATTAGCATGCCTTTGTTTCTTTACATTTGAGAAAATGAAAAACACGGATCGAAGAAAAATGTTGTAAAGACTATTCTCCGACAGCTGCAGCTGTAGTGCGTCATTAATCCCCCGACCACCAGGACTCCTCGCTGTTCCTACATTCAATTTATCGACGATGCCCACTCCTTGAGTTGACGATGAAAAGTAGTAGAGAACGTGATCTCACCTTGTGCTGTGCTAGCCAATCAGTAATGTCCCTTCTGAATCAATCTAAGTGATATTAGTTTATCGAGGAGTGAGTGCACACCTCCTTGTTAAAATTTCGTTTTTTAAATTTCAATCTCATATTGTTTTTATTCGTAATCTGATAAAATGATGAGATGTGGTAATAAGAAATTTTACAGAATTGATGGTTGAAGTCTTTACAAAAATGTACCGTTGTTTATACTAAAAGGTTAATTTGTTAACACTTTCTGAACATTTTTTATAATCATAACATTACAAAAACACATGAATAATTATATATCGATTTGTCTATAATATTTGGCTGATACGAAATTACAAACTAAATTAACCACAAAACTTGTCCATTTATTACCTTCATCAATTTACAAATACATTTCATCCACAGCTCAGACGACGAAACAGCGAGAGCTAAAGAAAGGCTCTACGATACTAGCTCTCTCTCTCTCTCTCTCTCTCTCTCTCTCTCTCTCTCTCGCTCTCTCTCTCTTCTAATCAGCCTCTGTAGCAGCTGTTGACAACAGTGTCGATAGTTTGTCGCTCTCCGCTGCTGCAGTATCGTCGTCGTCGTTTCATGCGCGCACTTTCACCGTCACGTCGCCGACGGTCGAACAAATTGTATTCCCATCTCACGTCGCCTCTCGGTCATCGTTCGTCGCGTTCCCTTCTCGCCTCCCACGTTTCACGAATGTTCAGCGCAATGACGGACGTTCATTATTTGATGCACGCTCACCCCGGTCAGCCCCAGCCGCCGGGTATGCAGACCCATCCCATCCAAGTTCACGCGGGTTTGCAGAGCGCATCGCATCACCCTCATTCGCATCAGGGGCTCCTCGTGCCGGTTCATCAACAGGGTCGCATGGCGATCAATGGAGCCTCTGGGAACGGTGGGGGAGGGGGAGGGAGCATTCCGCTGAAGGATTCGGATGCGGTGAAACTTTTTGTAGGCCAGATACCGAGGAATCTCTTCGAGAATGATCTGAGACCGATGTTTGAGGAATTTGGGCAGATCTATGAGTTATCTGTTTTGAAGGATCGCCTGACTGGCGCTCATAAGGGTAGGTTATGTTGCAATGTGATACATTTTAATTAAATTGTTGTAAGATTTAATCGTGGCTTTATTAGAAAGAACTTGTTTTTTATTATGATACTAATACTGAAAATAAGGCAGAAAAATGTATTCAGTAATAATTGGCGAAGAGTAACGCAGATGCTGTGTACTTGGATTAATGATTTTTTCGTATTCTTATTAGTTTTGCCTACTTCTTAGTACTTGTTTATAGTATGCTTTCATTAGTAACTCTTCCATTATTAATTTTTTTAAACTGCACATTAATACACGTTAGATCACAGCACATCTTTTTATTTTTGAGGCAACCATATAAATGTTTTAGACCTACTAATTACTGATAACTGATGCAGCGAAAGCAGGTCCAGAAATTTGCAATTCACAGAAAATCATCTATTTTTTAAATTTCTGCTGCCAACCGTCGACAAAAAGTTTTTATTTCGTTCAGCGATCAAATAACAAAACTTTATGACAACATCTATAATTCTTGTTATTATTAAATTTGATTAATTGATTTAAATACAAGGTATTAATCGTATTACTTTTTGTAAAGGATCACAAGATAGATGATAGACGTTAATTGCGTTAACTTTAAATAATAATTCGATAAAGAAATTTAATAGAATATCGATTCTTTTATATCAAATTCATTTAGTTTCAATTCTTAAACAGAATCAGATATAGCGAAGTTCTAATTATAAAAGTAAATATTAAATTACTACGTAGCCGAATCATTATTATGATGCCATAAAAATATTAAAGTTTTAAATTTAATATAATCTCACAAATCGATAAGTATCAATACGGTAGACAGGCACAAGCTAGCCGGTGTTCATATTGCAGATTGTGATAACTTTAAAAATACATCTAATAGTAATACTGTCAAGAAAAGTAATATTGAATGGCTTATTGGATAATTTAACAGATATGTTTACAACTATATTGTATACATCGGATATGATTTTAATCACAAAATGCTTACTGCAGGTTGTGCCTTTCTGACTTACTGTCGTCGAGAAAATGCCATCGCAGCTCAGAAAGCTCTTCATGAACAGAAAACGCTACCAGGGGTAAGTAACCAATACTTATAAGCCTATGAAACACCCTGTTATGTTCCTAGTTGATTTATTCCTTTGCCAAGATTATATACTATATATGTCTAATGACATTGAGAAATCTAATTAATTTTGCATCACTTTTATAACTTTATGTACTGATAATAATTACTAAGAAGCTCTATCATAAATCGAGATAAAAGAGCAGTTACTCGGCCACTCGTTTGCATCTGATACCTTCATTAGCGTGAACTGTATATCATATCATTATGATCGTGAGATATCAGGTTCTCTATACGCAACACGAGTGCTTCTTTTTCTCTGTAAACCTTGCTCGTGTTTTAATGACTCTTGTTCGTGGAGATGATCTCAGTTGAATGAATATTGCGTTGGATTACCGTCGACGTCTCAGATTTATTTGTCATTAGCTTCATCAGATCAGTTTTGCTCTCGAGTATCTGGAGGCAGGTGTTTAAGATGTCTAATTCATTTCCATCTCACGACAGAAGTTTTCCATTCAGATAGATTCTTAAAAGTTAGTGGAGTCTTAAATTACAAGAGTAAAATGGAAGGGTTTGCATGAGAGTGAAACGGAAGCGGTCTGTTTAGGAAAAGCTTAATAGAATATTTCTATTATTGACCAAGTATAATATAATTAAACAAGTTAATGAATTCTATTCTTTACTATTTAGAGATAATTATTCTACGATACTAAACTATGAATAAGTTAATGTTATTATTTCAGTACTTATTTGTAGTTGTTTTTTCCAATAACAGTACAATAATTTATATGTAGCAAATACAAATTGTTGAACAATATATCCAGCTTGATAATAGTTGACAAGATGCAAATCTGAACAAAGATCAGCGTCCGCCATGTATTGTTCTAAATCACGCGATACGACTGTTAATTATTTTAGCAGTATAGACAGATTGTCTTATTGTCAATTACCTTTATTACTTTAGCCATCGTTTACTTAACTTTTTTTATTTCCTATAAAAATGAGTTCAACCTTAAGAACAGATTTCTTAAGGTTGAACTCATTTTTATTTCTTCAATTTTGTTTCGAAATAAACGTTAAATACTAATTCCGTTAAAGTGCCGATGAGATCATTTTTTGCATAGTTTCATGTCGTATCTATTCAGTTTCATTAGTCTTATGAAAGATAAGGAAATCGACAAGAATTTAATGATAAAAGAAACAATACAAGTCCTGACAAATTCTGCTTATCGCATCCGTTGCTATCTATGAAATATCTCAAAAATTTCGCACAGATTTCTTCTGTAATAGCTTCTTCCATATCTAGTATAGGAGGGGAAAAAGAAGGATAAATAAGAAGGGAGTGACAAGACATAGTAAGCTGTCTCAGCGAGCGGCTAAGCCCACCCTCTCACTCTCTTTCCTCCCTCCCCCGGTGCCTGCAGCTGCGGCTCGCCCGTGTCGTCGACAACTTGTCAAGGTATAAGCTGACGGTGACAGAAGGCTTCTCGCTAAGTAGAGAGGGAGAGGCCTCAGCCTCCCTCTCCCCCCCCAGGGAGGACGCTGGCCTGAGGCGTGCAACAGGCGGTTACCATGGCTACATGATAATACGTGAGGAGTGTGTCGGTGTGTGCGGGTGCGACGCTGCAGTGCGGACACAGGGCGTGCGGGTAACAATTTACCGGTGAGCGGACGGTAAGACGTCCATCGATCTCTAGCAGGAGAGAGGGGCGAACAGGCGGACGGACAGAGAGACAGACTGACAGAAAGAGTTACAGACAGAGATTTTAAAGTGTCAAAAGAGCGATAGGAACACAGAGAGAAGGTTGCGGATAGGAATAGTGAAATATATCGAAATATAATCGAAATTACGATAAATAAGCCACAAATAAATATTTTTTCTAAAATTATTAATCCGAAATAAAGTCTAAAAGTTGTGAAAATTTCTACGAAAAAATTTCGTATTTCCATTTCCATAATTATAACATGTGTATATATATAAGGCAGAAAAGTGATAAACATGCTAAATAATAACAATTATATTAAATTGATTGAATTACAGATTTATTACAAACTCTGTAGTATAGTAAAAAACAAAATAAAGATAAGTAAATTAGAGTCTTTTTAATGAAGAAAATGCTTCGCTGTCAACGCGCTCTCGAGTCTACGCATTATTCTGCTAAAGTGACTGTGTTGATTTGTTCTTAATTGCTTGTCTTTTGTCTATGTTGCTCTTTTTCTTTATCGCCGAGGCCTCGAGTGATTCTTTCTTAATGATGTCCTTCTATTCTTATTCCATCAAGGATCCTCACTAAAAACACTAATTCGCTTTTGTTACCGGAAGCGCAAACAGTTAAAATTACTATTTATTCTATTGTTTCAGCATTCAATTTTAATTGCTTTCAATTTGATGGTTATTTTTCGTCTCTCTGTTTGTCCTTTATGTATACTACTGTGTAGATCTTCAATATCTCGTTTGCATCTTGAGACTCTAAGCGCAAATAACTGATTTATAATTGAAATAATAATCGAGTTATTAATTTAAATAGTGAAACGGACTTTAATGTAATCGATACATTTTTAGTCTTACTCAGAATGTAGATACAATTTTTATTTTTCTATATCTTCTTAATCTTAAATTTCTTCAAAAAATACTCCCTGGATGCCGTGGGATCAGATCGTTCGAGGTCAAGCTAAACGGGTGCTGTAGCTCTCCCCCGTTTTTTTTTCCGTCGAGAGTCTCACGGGGGATCCTAGTCACCCCCTGTAAAACCATTACATTTCTTTAAAAAAATATGATCTTGAAAAATCTAAGCCGATATTTCCTTGTAACTAACTCTGAAAATGTTTCTGCCAATATTATTTAAAGCATAATCTATTCGGCTTTGTCTATAATTGTGATCCTGCACTATTAGCTGGTATCAAATTCATCAACTTTGTTTTCTTGTTTTCAAAAATATTATTATGCACTCCATGTACTCTTCTCTTATCCTATTATAGCTGCTGGCTAAGATCTTTAATAAGAAGCAGTAATCATTAAAATCTCCAGCTGCTTCGTTTAGCTGCTGCCAGCTGCTGCATTCACGTTGCGCTAATAACAATGCGCAAGTTGAATGCGCAACTATTGTGCACTAAGCCGTTTGTAGTAATACATTTAGTATTGCGCGGATCTATACATATAAGCTGATCAATGATCATTGTTAAAGCTTCTTTATAAAGAAACTGCGTCATACGCGCTTATCTGCGTAACAATACACAACAGTGCACGAGATTAACCTGACACAGGGTCTTGATAAAAATAACAACACGAACTGACTGAATTAAGTTTTAACGAATCTTTTAAATGATATATGTACCGTAGCTAAGCGAACAGAAAATCACAATTATCACGCAATGACAGGCGTGATAAATGTAAACGGCTTGAAATACTGGTGACGAATGTATTCATCAAAGTACACAATGTATTCATCAAAGTCGATGCTTTTCAAAACCTTAAATATCCTTATTTTAAACTTAAACGAACTATTGTTTTGAAAGCAAAAGAGTAGGGTGCGTTGATATTACACGCATTTTCTCTTCAGAAATATCTTGTAATACAAACATGAGCTGAAGACTCGTAAAGAAAATTATTTTTTCTTACTATATTTTATTGATGCTCGGGGACTAAATATAATTATACCCTATAGCCTACCGTGTCTGTGCTGACGCATACTATATTTTCACTCGCTGCGAATCTCTCGGCAACTAATTTTACTACTGCGTATTCCTAGAGGGCCTTGGCCATAATTGATGTCGACCGCTTGCTATGGTCCTACCTCTAGTCTGTACAGTCACAACGACAATATATTATTATATATACCCCTTCCACTTTATGCAAGATTTATCTCGCTTTAAGCGTGTATAATATATCTTGGATCGGTGGTCGGATCTCAATTGACCGGACAATTTCTCACCTTCGGTTAAGTCAAGTCTTGATATATGATGGCCGCATGGTAGAAAGTGAAGCCGACGATTTGTTTTTATCCTCGATGATCAACGAGAAGAGATATTTTAGAATTGTGCAGGTGATACTTTTTATAGCGTTTTCCTGATGGAGGTGGTTTGATTAATGCGTTTCTTCACTCAGACGGTGTGAATTATGATTAAAATTATTTGATGATTTATAATTAGTGGATTTGACACTGCATAGGAGATACTTAAGTCTTGTAATTTTTTATCTTACAATTGATAATTTTATTCGTATTGTCTTGATTAAATAGGTAATAATTTGTATTCATTCGAATTTACTGTTAGTGTTCCAGTATAACTATTGGTTGCTTTTTAGTGCGGTAATTTCGGTTTTGATAGCCTATTTAATTTCAATCAAATTTGTAAAAAAAAGTTGTAAAAAGCCACCTTTAATTATTTATTCTTATTGTATTTATCATGTCGTTGCCAAAGTAGGTTCGGTCATAATATTCTTTCAGTATTCTATATACTATAGTCTATTCCATAATAGATGTTATTTTGACAAAAAGTCCAGTCGTTTGCAAAAATCGACTGAGGTAACCTAAGAATTGTGGATCCAAGAGATCATTCGTATGCAAGTCCGAGACTGGTCTCTGTTCAATAATAAATGGCTGGCCGTCTGCTTTCATTTAATACAAAATAGCAGCCCACGGGGCCAATGAAGACTTTAGGGAAAGAAAATGCAGCGTTTATTATGTGTACAATTGTTGAAAAGTCACTGCATTTGTTTAAACACGCCTTTATTGTTTATGTTCGTAAATACAATTTAGATGACAATAATAATTTAGAGTTACTTTTATGTTGTGTTTTAGTGCGAATGCTTTATTTATTGACTAAATGTAAAATAGATTTGTGATGTTGCATTTTCATATTGGTTGCAGTGTATACATTGCTTTATGGCATTGTTTTGTGTACTGTACATTTTTCTAAAATAAATAAATAAAATAAATATATATACACAGTAAAATACGCTTTTGAATAAATATATATATACAGTATAATACACGCTCTTGTATCACGTAAATCGATTATGTTAAAGCATAATATAGCAACGTTACAGCTTTTATGAAAAACAAATATTTTAAACAAAGCATTATAAATCTACCATCTATGATAAGATTTGCGAGATACAAGGTAATCTCGCGTGCATTAAAAAAAAGCAACAAGTAAAACAGTCGTATAACTGTCATACGGTTATGAAAGCAGTCATAATAATGTTATACGACATAAAATTGGCTGCTATTGTACTCTACTCCACTACTCTTCTATTTTATATTACTGCTTGTTGGACTCCGGTTTTATTAACTCTCGCTGTTTTCAACCCGTCAATCACTATTACCGCTCCTTACATTGTAAAATCGGCTGTTCCTAGAATCTTTCCACAACTTTGCAAAGGGGACACAGGGGGGGTACAGGGGTATACGGGGGGCACGGAGGGATGCAGCGTGAGATCTTCGGCGGCCAGTGACGCGAGTACGCCACCCTACGTGCCCCGAGGCTAACTTAATGTTGTCACGGCAACTCACCCTAGGGAGTAAAGTAAGGAGATGACAGCTAATTACTTAGCAGGTTTCTGAGTGTAAGAAAGTTTGAATGGCTTCGTCATATGCTACCAAGATCTACTGATTTGCTTTATAGACTAAATCCACCATTCTAATCTATTAGTTTTTATTTTGGATAGTCTTGCTTGCGTTTTAGTGTTCTATTATTTTGACGATGAATTTGTCTGAAGTAACAAAATGTACAAATTTTACATTTTGATCTTATGTCCAAATAAAAAAATTCAATAAAATAGCAATGAAAAATATTTCATATATTTACTGTCTGAAGTTTGTTATATTTAAAAATCTTTTTGCCCTGAAAGTAGTCGTGATATGCCGTTATTATCTATAACTGATTCTTGCATTAAATTGCATCAAATACAATTATTTCTAAAAAGTAATAATATAATAATGAATTTCAACGCTCAACTAAACTTCAACGCTCTCTAATGAAGTTAACCTAGAGTTATATTTGTTAATCAAAATCGATCAGATTGATATTAGTTATGAATATTACAGCATAATAATGCCGCTATACGCAGTAATAATTATAATAGCTTAATAGTAGTGCATAATTTCGGATAATTATTATAATAGTTCATTATCTGAAAGATTATGTATACCCCTGATGTATTAATATATCAAGGGTCGACTTGATACTTGCATGATACTGTGACTGTATCATGTATCACTGTCAATACATTTTAGTCCACAAAACTATTGACACTCAATGACGACAAGATATCGTCAGAGCTACAGATCTTTGATCGCATTGAATACTGCATGGAAACGAGATCTTCTACATAAAGCTGTTGTTTTCAATCTACAGAAAGCAATCGTTGCTTTAAGTATCTATAGTATCAAGCCGTATCTAACCCATCACGAAGTATCTATATTATATATAGTATCAAATTGAATCTAACCCATAGAAAGCTCGACAAATCTTCTTCGACAATTTGTTCATAAGCTTAGAGTTAGGGTGGAAGTTACTGTTAGGATTATTAAATGAATTGTTGGGGTCGATTATCTTATCATTTATCATTAACTTAAAAATTAAATGAGTTTTAAATTGTGCTTTACATAAATTTCTAAAAGATCACCGGAAGATTATAAAATCACTGAAAACTAAAATCACATTTAATAGCTTCTTTTTAGGATAAAAAGGTTGAAAACTATAGGCTAATATAGATTCTATAGCTGTATGATCAGCAGCTAATATGACATTGTGTGTAGTAGTAGTATACCGCCAATTCCTTGATGACAACTGCTGCAGCTGAGACGATATGCAGGATCATGCTCGTTCTGAGATGGATTGATCAGAGTACACGAGTGCTTAGAGTGATAGAGTTTTTATAGTGACACGAGTGCTGATAGTGACAGAAGTGCTGATAGTGACACGAGTGCTGATACTGACACAAGTGCAGTATGGTCCGTATACATGTTGACAATGAAAACCTGTTGAAGCGAAATGAGTAGGCTGTTGCTTGGATTATTGAAAATTGATCAGAAATTATTGCCCTGCAGGCTAGATGAAATATTTAATTAAATTATTGAACTTCAGTGGGTGATTTATAAGACGTTACATTTCAAGAAATCGAAGTTATATTTAATATACATTAAATACATTACGATCGCTAAGTTTCAAACATTCATTTACTGCATTGCCAACACCAGACATTTTTATCTACACTTTACATATAGCCAATATCACAACTGAAAACTTGCTTTTAGAGTTACTAAAAAAGATACTGGTCAGCAGAATTTTTGTTCGAGCTGCTTTAATGCGAAGCATCGCAGTTCAAGCAGCTTCTTTTTCGATTCAGCAGACGATAATTACTGTGACACTCGTGAACTTGACATCACGTTGACCTTCTGACTTGAACTCTGTGTCCTTCCCTTATCGCGTTTAAATTGTTCAATCTATACCGCCCCACCGCGCCCCAAAAGTGCTCTCACTTTTACATGTAGGGGCTAGCTGTCTGGGTAGCAATTAGGATCCCTAAACCTTTGCCTAAGATATGCCTAATTAGACCTGAGAAGGACTACTGGAATATTTCTATCTAGTATACTTATTTTGTGCGAAAATTACTGTTGTCGTTTTCAAATTGTTAAAAGTAAAACAGTTTGTGCAATTAATTAAAATTGTCAAGGCCCGTTAGAGAAGTGATTATAGCGCTGGATTCGAAAAGGTCTAGGTTCGAATCCCGGTTAGCTCACCATTTTCTCTAATTTGCTGCACCCTTTAGTAAGGTGCTTAAATTGACAGCTACGTCTTCGACATCGTTAATACGGTAATCCAGACGTTAAGCGTAACCTTAGTAACCGTAATTAACATTCGCTTCATACTTTGTAATTGTCAGCTTATGAAGGAATTATATGTATTACCTACTTATATAATATTATTTATATAATATAATATAATGTATTGCACTACAATTCCTCAATGATACTAAAACTCTTAAATTCTATATTTTCTACTTATTTTCAGATGAATCGTCCAATCCAAGTGAAGCCAGCTGACAGCGAGAGTCGTACGAGTAAGTTGTCAGTTTCTAATCTACTTCAATATTTTACTAAAAAATCTCGCCTCGTTCATCTCAGTGCCCATTATGATCTTATCAATTATTTGGTTTCCAGCTTTTACTCGATCTCCTTTTTAACAGCGGAGTCTTCAAGTCCTCTCGTGTATTCTGCTTTGACTAGTACAGCAGTGTATAAGTCGCATTTGCTTTTCTGCACGAGCAACAGGAGACACTTGCCTTGTCATTAAAATTTTAGTTTCAGCAGTTTTATTTTTGCACACTTGAAAGCTTTTAGCACTCTTGAATAATAGCACGACATGATTTTCTGGTAGTGGTTGACTTGAGCAAAAATAGATTATATTAAAATAAAACCATGAGAAGATTGAAAATTTCCTAAGCTTTTTTCGAAAATTTTCATTAACTTGTATTTATTTCTATTGTGGTTGTTAATTATAAAAGTAATTAACAAACATAAATTTTCAGTTCGCGTCTTTAAGTTTTACGATCCGCAACCACCGCAGCTCGCAACTGCTGAATTATTGTTGTTAATCTAAGGTATTATCCAGATTGACAGACGACCGAGGACCGACGGACGGTAAGCTCAGAGATCTAGAGCCCGTCGTGAAGCGGACAGCCCGAGTGATGGATGACTTTCCGCTTCCTTTCATATAACACTATATTGCTGCGATAACACTGCCGCTTAATCGCTTCATTAATCAATTTTATTTCACTCATGTTCCCCTTTTCAACAAGTTATAATGCTACTAAGACAATAACAGGCATATATTTTATCACAGAGTATACATTGGGATTCAAATCAGATACCTTTTTGGTTGTTTTGGTTGATGTTACTACTTCTTCATAAGCTTAGTTTTATTTCTATATACTTTCTAATGCTTTATTTTTGATCTTATATTAAGACTGTGTTACGGTAAATAGAAATAATCGTAAAATTTCTTTTCATATAAAGCCTTACATCAATTTAGAGAAGCCTTGCATGATATGATGACAATGACAGACTGCATTTATGAAGGCAGTTCATGTTTATTGAGCTTAATGTTTTGTTAAATAATTGACGTCTTCAAAATAACAAAGATTAAATGCAGCATCAGTAATGTGAAACTGCACAGTTTAGAACAAACAGTATTTTGAGCTAAATTTTAAATATGCTTAGGTAGGTCTACAGTAGAATTTTATTTATGTAGTCAAGAATTATAATTATAGTGCATCGTCAACAGCAAAAAATTGAAGCAATTCGTCTGTTAATCTGAATTTTAACAATGAACTTTATCTCTTAGAAATCATCATATTCTTCATATTTTATAAATCATCGTAGTCTTTGATCAAAAATAAGATCATGTCTTTAGATATATAAAAATCCATGTATTTGTAAATATTAGTTCGTTTAGTATCACACAAAAACTGCACATTTACTCTATAGTAGTGTTGTATAGAGACTAATATACAAAATAATATAACATTCTCTGATAAATCAGAAAGTTAAAACGCTTTGTATTGGAAGCTCTTGTGATCATCAGTCAATTATAACTATATACAATCACTAATTGACAAGTCGGTATAGCAATTAGAAAATATACTTGAATAGCTTGAATAATAATATACTTGAATCAAGATCATCTATTAATCACAGCTAAATTTTAACATTACGCTTTGAAACTAACACTCGCTGTTCGTCCATTTACGCTGCGTTGAGCAAAACATGAACGATCACGCGTGCGCATTAAATGATGACGTCATTATTGTCGTCTTGCGATGAAATCTCCTCGTCTCACCAAACCACGAGGACTGCTGACTTCGACGCTCCCAAATAAATCACGCAGATGCTCGACTCGATCCCTCGATCACCTTTCACCCCCCCCCCCTTCCCCTGGTCCTGGTCCCCGTGTCGTCCCTCCCATCCCTTCCACTTTTGTTCCACTCTGTTCCGGCGTGCTACGGATACGTCCGCCTTAAATCACGCAGTGACGCCTGTTTGCTTTCTTGCGTCCAGCACTAACGCGTGCAAATATCGGCAAAGAAATCCGCAAACTGTTTCTGCGGCTCTGCACGTGTACTTTTCAGTTTGCAATCAGTTCGCATTTAGTTCAAGCTTCACACTCAGTTCATATAACATAACCATATATTTTATTTTCGTTAAAGTTAAAGAATGAATGTTTATTTCTGTTTATGCTACAAGCTGATGCTTTATTAAGTATCTTAAATTGAGTGACACTGCTAATAAGGTTTTCTTCCCTTACCATTTTATTATTTCAAAAGATTCTTTTAATGTTTATTCTTCTGTTCGGCAGAATTTTACTGGTTATAAAACTCTTCTACCGAAATAGAATATTTGCTCAATTAGAGTTTATTAATATTCTCCGCTGATTAATGATCTCCAGTTAGAAATTTTGCTTTAAAAACTCCGCTTCCCTGTTACTTCTTTCTTCTACTAAAAGCGACTATTATTCATGATTTTTTATTTTTTGATTTCTCTACAGTAATATTAACTCGCATCATTACTGCATCGGTCCCCGTCGCGTTTGCTCGTTATCATTAATCTTCGTCGTCGTCGTCTTTCATTATTATTGCTATTGATTCGTTCTCTCCTCATTCTTCATAATGGAACGTGTTGCATGTCGTCGTCTTCTCTTATAAACCACCGGCCAATAATAACACTCCGTGTAGGTTATTGAAAGATTTCTTGCTTTGCTATTAAGCGTGTATGTATGTATGTGTGCTGATCATGGTGCCAGGATGTATACTTCAATGCTCGTTAAGGTGTGTGTGTGAGTGAGTGTGTTTGAGTGTGTGTGCGTGCGTGCGTGCGTGCGTGTGTGCGTGCGTGTGTGTGCGTGTTTGTATGTATATTACTTGTATTCTTGTATAAATAATACAAGTAACGAAAAGAAAGAACAAGAGTGTAGATAGAAAAAAGAAACTAATAAAAGAATATTGGAATGATATTTGAACTGAACATTTCCTTTCTCCCTTTCTTCAACAATATAATTTTTGTACTTTCCTACTTACCATGATATATTTCTAAATTATTAACTGTGAAAAATCTTATATTCAAATGAGAAAGGCAGCAAAACTGCGTACGACTGACAGACAGTTGGGTAACTACATAAAGAGACCGACAGACAGACAGAACAGACTAACACAAACAGACAAACATGGAGATGGAATAGTGCATTAAATAAGCCGTACATTCTACTTATAACAGCACGTGTTTCAGGCAGATGTCGGTAATTGTCTGCGACCAGTTCGGCTCAGTTCCATTAAATATAGAGCTTCGCGGGGGGGGGGGGGGGGGGGGGGGGGGGGGGGGGGGGGGGGGG